>VMDO01006552.1:0-99213 GCA_007922755.1 Pedetes capensis
AAAAAAAAGAAAAACCCACACCCAAAAACACAAAACAAAAACACCAGATGAAATATTTCTGCCTCTATCACTTACTGTGTCACTTTAATAAAATCAGTTAGCTTCTTAATGGCTCCTTTTTACTTTCTGTCTTTGAAAGGTGATTTTGGGGGAGAATCAGGTAAGGTGTGATATATAACACTCCAAAAAAAAAAAAAAACCACCAAACCCCATAAAGTTAAAGAAATGTGTAACACTCTAGTACTCTAGTTCATAGTGAACCTAAAAGGTCTTGAGTAAAATACAATATTAAGAAACCTAAGCATTCACTCAGCAACTCTATAAAACTGCAGCCTAAATGGAGTTGTTAGAATCTCTCAAATAATTATACAAAGAGCTTTTTAGACACTATAGATATATTTTAAAATACTCGATTATTAAGAGGAAAAGCCATGGTATCAAGCAGATTAATGGTCTGAATCATGAAAGAGTTTGCTATTTTATAATATAGTATATGGTTGATCAACACAAGTACTTTAATTAGAGTTTATAAGTGGTTAATCTTCTCTTTTATATCTACAACTTAAAACTTATAAATAGTATCTGTTGTTTATATTTGAAGGAAAGGATTTGTATGCCTTTCTTCCTACTGGTAGATGCAAATCAGTCAATACCTGAGAGGTGGAGCTGTCAGAACCACCGGAGTGAGGCTCATCTGGAAGGCCAACAGGCCCCTGAGCAGCCAGGGAAACATTCCCTCCAAGAAATTCATCTCCTCGAACTGAATGAATGAGGTCATTCAAATACTTGTAATAAAGATTACTGGACAAAAAGCCAGGCAGGAAGACCTGAAAGAAAGGAAAAACATTATTTTAAAGTTGAAAATCAAGTGCATCTAATACTTTATCTTACATAAATGTTACCTGTAATTCTACGCTAACATAAATGTTTGTACTTCTTATTATGGAGTATTAATTACCCCTTTGTACACAGTTTACACTGTAACTAAAATTACAATGCACAACTTGTTGCTTTTTCCCTCCAAATGCTTATCATGGAAGTTACAGTAGACTTGAAGTTAATACTTTGTAGCAAAAAAGTCTAGGGAACAGATATAGTATGAAACTGGATTTTCTGGTTTGTACTACAGTTTTTCTGCATATATTGATTTTTACTTCTGAACTCAATAGTCCCCAAGATAAATTCCCAGGAGTTAAGTGCTCAGTTAAATTTTAACTTTAGAATATATGGCCAATGTACCCTTCAAAAGCTCCACAACTGGTGTCACTAGCAATAAATTGAAGTATCTGTTTCCACACAAGCTTTTTAATACTGGGTTGTGTTTTCTTTCCCCAATTATAGTTCAGTAAATGTCTACTGGTGCATAAATGTTTGTATTTGCATTTAACAATTATTAATAATACTGAATATGGGAAAAGGATGTGGCAATCCATTCCTGAAACAATCCCCAAATTATCAGCCATGGAAAACCCTATGAGGGTGGCTATGAGCCAGACCCAACTCGATGGAACCTAACAACCACAAATGATACCAAGTAAGTTCCCACATTTATTATTTACATTTTGTATTACAAACTTCCTTCACAGCACTAAGCACAATTGTAAATGTTTATGCCTGTATTTAATATGTGTCATCTTGATAGACAAAGTTCCAGGGAGGAAAAAATCACATTTCTTTGGTTTACCACCACCACATCAATAATTAGTATAGAAATACTCCAAGTATGTGCTGAATGAATCATTCATATCTTCATGACCTTTTCCCATTTATCTACAAGAGTTCAGTGTTGCCTTTTTAAATTTTTTCTTTTGAGTTGCTCAAACTGGCCTTGAACTTATGATTCTCCCCACTAAGCCTCCTGAGCAGCTGGGAATATAGGTGTGTGCCACTACTCTAGGCTACATTTTGTTTTTTTCTGTATTTTAATTTTATACCTAGAAAATTTACATTCCCTTTTTTTTTTTTTTTTGCTGTACTGGGGAGTCGAATCCGGGCTCTCACGCATGCTTTCTGCAAGTGCTCAACATCTGAGCCATACCTCTAGCCCATGTTTTATTTTTTCTTTTGGGACAGGGTCTTGCTAAAGCTATGCAGGCTGCCTCTGACCTGGAACTTGATATCCTCTTGCCCTGCACCTGAGCTGCTGGGATTAAAGGTGCATGCCACTGTGTTCAGCTTGCAGAGTTTACATTCTTTATATGCTACAGATTTGGACTTTTCCTTGAAAATCAGAAAAATTTAAATTTTAATCATGAAAATGTTGTTGTTGTTAGGTGCCATTGAGTCAGGCCCGACTCACAGTGATCTAATGCACAACAGAATGAAACACTCCCTGATGCTGTGCCATGCCTAGCACTATGTCAGTGCTTCTCTGCTGCTCACAGGGTTGTCAATGGCTGAATTTTTCAGGATTGTTTTGGGATTGGGCTGCAGGTCCTTCTCCCATTTTTCCAGTGCTGGGGCTCAAACCCAAGGCCTCGGGCCACAGAGCAACACTCTACCAATAATTAATGATATTCTATTACATCACCTCCAGCTTTTCAATGACTTCATTTTTATATACAATTCTTTTAAATTCAGAATTTTTATGTATGGTATTATGCAACAGTGTTTAATTAACCTTTACCCACCTAGATACGCATAATGTATTAGCAACATAACCTCATGGGCTCACCCTGTGCTCTGTGCAATTCCTGGCAAAATCTGCTATGGTTCATTAGAAGAACAAATCATTCACATGTTTTAACACTTCATTATTAATAAGCCTTCAGTGATAATCTGTAAGCAATCATGATACATAAAACTAGTGTTTTAACCCTGATGACAGATACTGGTAAAATATTTGTATCATTCCCAAGCTTACTTTGTCCCATGCTGCTATTTAATTGCCTAATAATAATAATAATAATAGCAGGCAACTTTTTTTTTGTGGTACTTTGGTGTTGAACCTAGGGCCTCACAGATACTTTGCAAATGCTCTACCACTGGGCTGCATCTCTAGCCTATTTTTAAGTTTTTTACTTTCAGATAGGGTCTCACTAAGTTACACAGACTGCCTCTGGCCTTGAACTCACAATCCTGCTTGAGCTTCCCAAGTCACTGGGATATAGGCCTCTGCACTCAGCAGCAGGTAACATTTTTTAATGTTTATCATGTGCTAGGCACTAAGTGAATAAGCATTTCATATTAATCCTCAAAATAACTTTTGATATAATCCATACTTTACAGATGAAGAAAATGACATGAGAGAATTTCAGTTAACTGCCTGGAGTCACTCAGCCTACAGAGGTGAAGATTAATACATACTAAGTCAGATTCAAAGTCTCTGCTCTTAATTACTACACAACACTGCTTCAATTCTCCACTGTTGTACTACACTTGCTTTTTCTCATGTTCTGGTTTCCAGGTCCCACTGGTAAAACTTCTTGAGTTTAATATTTTTGAAGATCTTGGTTACCTTCTCCATGGTTGTCCAGGCCTGACGTAACGGAGTTGTGAAACAGTTAGGGAGTGGCCCACCTTCCCGACAGATATTGGATTCAATTTCTAATCGCACAACATCATCAAATCCAAGAGGATGTGTGGCTTGCAGCGAAAAGTACCTACAGCAGAAAGACATCCAAAATGAAAACAAATTCCACGGCAAGTACGAGCAACTTTTGGCACCTACACCAGAGGATCTTATATGGAGCTACATGATTCAGTAGCAGACCTTGAGCCATAAAACTGGGTGATAACAGCCCCACTATAACCTTATTTTTTCCCACTTCCTCAAAGATATCTGGGTCAGGTTGCTGTCTTCCTGTCTGCCTTCCAACCATCCTTAGTTCCCACCCAGCCAACTCTGCTGTTGTTTAAGAGCTGTGAGAGTCAAGCGACAGTAGGGGCAAAGAAACCAATTAACCACACATATTTAATGGACAGTTAGTTTCTGTGTGGACTTAGTAGATAGAAATTAGATTTACAAGAAAGTAAGGTATGAGCCTTTCCCTGAAAAGAGTAGAAAAGATGTATGCGCAAAACATAGTGAGAACACACTGTCATAATTATGAAGATTAGCAATAAACTCATAGGACTTGCTGATATGGTATGGAAAGTAAAAAGAAATGATAAGTCAAAGACTTCTAACTTGATGGGATATAATGTAGCAACTGTTTTGGTAAGCTGATTATGAAATGGATACCAAAAAAGAATTAAAAGCAGGGGGAAAAAAAAAAAGATCTTGGTGGCACACATCTGTAATCCCAGTTACTTGGGAGGCCGAGGCAGGAGACTGCAGGTTTGAGGACAGAAACAGCCTATACAACTTAGCAGCAAGACCCTATTAAAAATCATAAACGGGGTGGGGGTGTGGCTCAGTGGCATAGTACCCCTATCATGCACGGGGCCCTTGGTTCAATCACTAGTACTGCAAAAAGGAAAAAGAAAAAAAGAAGTAAGTAAGTAAGTAAATAAATAAATAATAAAAGGATCTCTTTCAAGCACTCTGCTGGTTTCTATTTTCCACCTGGGACAGAAACACAGAAGGGTGATGATGCACGATTGTGATGATGCACATATAAAATGGAACCACAAACAAGGGGGGAGCAGTGAAATCAAAGCTGGCACAACGAGCTTGGCAAAATGACAGTGCCAGTGGGATGTCAGTTATTTTTATTTAACGATGGGTCCCGTGACCAGGCACCATGGCGCGTGCCTGTGAGCAACCTGGGAGGCTGAGGCAGGAGGAGGATGAGTTCAAGGCCAGAGGTGGCCTGGACAACTTAACAAGACCCTGTCTCAAAATAAAAAATAAAGAGGGTCCAGGCGTGCAGCTCAGTGGTAGAACAAGGCCTTGCCGAGCATGGGCAAACCCCTTGGTTCAACTACCCAGGGCTGAAAAAAAAAAACAAAAAGAAAAACAAAAAATGACTCCCAAGGTGAAAAACAGGATCCAGTGGGAAAAACTGCGTCTCACTCTGTATGGTTACTGCACTTCAGCCAGGACCTTACTAATGCTGGCGACACTGTTTATGTTCCAGAATAAAAAAATCCTTTTTTCTTTTCTTAATCGACATTTTCACAACAAAAAGAGTCTCTCATGCTGTAACTAGTGAGACGGTAAATATTCCTGGGCCAAGCATGCCAGACCAAATATCCAAATATTGATTCTTCCTATTTCAACAGCCATTAACAGGATTTCTTATATGATACCTTCTACAAATGTATTATACTAAAATAAACACTAAACTGAACATTAAAGAGTTGCATTCTAGTTAAAGTTCTGCCACTAACTTGCCCTAGGACTTTGGGAAAACCACTGTCTCACTGGGCCTTAGTTTCCTTATCTGCAAAATGGGAAAATCAGACTGGATCTCCAATCAGGCGCTTCATGAGAATTACCTGGAATGTTTTTTAGAAATAAAGATTCCAGGCTAGGCATGGTGGCGCATGCCTGTAATCCCAGTGGCTCGGGAGGCGGAGGTGGGAGGACCGCAAATCCGAGACCAGAGGCATCTGCGTAATTTAGCGAAATCCTGTCTCAAAAAGTAAAAAAACAGGCTGAGGGCACAGCTCAGTGGTCCAGCACTTGCAAAGCATGCAGGCGCGAGACCCTGGGTTCAACCCCCAGTACCACCAAAAAAAAAAAAAAAAAAAAAAAAGAAAGAAAGAAAGAAAGAAAGATTCCTTGGTCATGCTACAAACCTGCTGAATCAGAACCTCTTAGTGAGGAGGACTGGAAACCTATTTTTAATCAGCTCTGAGGTGACTTTTTTTTGGGCATTATTGAGGGTGCTGAACTCAGGGCCTTGCAAATACTTTGCAAGTGCTCTACCACTGAGACACACCCCTACCTCCTTTTTTATTTTTCATCCTGAGACGAGGCCTTGCTAAACTGTGTACACTGCCTCTGGCATCAACCTCGCAGTCCTCCTGCCTCTGTCTCCCGAGGCGCTGGGATTACAGGTGTGCATCACTGTCCCTGGCCCAGGGTGATTCTTTTGTAGACAGCTTGGCACGAACCTAAAGTCCAAAATTCAGGAACCAATGGCCTGCATGTTCTTGGCTCTCTTCCAGCCCTACCATCTCATGGAGTTCTCTCCATCCTCAAGTTGCCACCTTAGTGCTTGCTTAGAGGTACAAACGACAAATTTACTTATAAAGGAAGACAAGTGAAAAGAACACTGTGGGTACAGAACTAGCTACAGTCTTATCAGTTGCCTGAATAGATGTTTTCAATTCATTTCATTGTAAGATGTTTCCAAACCTTCACTTTCAGTGAAAACTAATGAAAAGGTGGCTCAGGGCCACTCAGAGGCAGAGCATGTACTTAGCATGTGCAAGGCTATGGGTTCGACCCCTAGCACCAAAACCAAAAACTAATGAAAAATTATTATGCATTTAGGAATGTGGCTGAGCAGATTTGCAACAGAAAACACGATACACCCAAACACAGATGTTCAAGGCTATTCCCAATCTACTCAAATTAGTTTCATGTTTCTCTTATATTCCTTATCCCTTTGATAATCTAAATGCAAGTTTCTTTTGCTTTTGTCTTGTTCTTTTCCTAGTGCCAGGGACGATCAAACCTAGGGCCTTGGACATGATAACCACAGGCTATGTCACCGACCTATACATACTCTGCCCCCAAATTCAAGTTTCTTGAAAGTGCCCTATACCCCTAGTTTCAATTACTTTTGCTTGTGCCAGTGCCTTTGCCTAGAATTTTCTTTCCTGCCTTCTCTGCTTGGCAAAATACGATTTGCTCACCAGGATCCAAATCAAATCTTCCTTCTGTGAAACTCTCCCTAAACACCCATTGTTTTCTAGCTTGCCACATATTAACCCTCCTTTTCCCAAACAGAAACTTTTGCTCTAAAACATTCTCAAAGGTTTATATCCACCATACGCAAATCAGCTTTCACACTGTTCTCTGTGAGTTCCTTGACAGGAGAGACTGAGTTTATTCATCTCTATTTGCAAAGTACATAGCGAATGCTCAAGAAGTATCTGCTGAAACAGCTATCAATCAAACTCACTTGTCATATAAAATCATTGCATCATTCTGTGCCTCCTGTCCATCGTACTGGCCCTTTTTGGCAGCAAGCTGAGACTGGAAGTTATCTGCTGCCAACCAGAACTGTAAGATATTCACTGCATCTTCTTTTTCCATGTACTAAGAAGGAAAAATACAAAAGGGAAAATAAGACTAGAAGATTTCTCTCACTACCTATAATCTATAGGTCCCAAGTATTAGAACACAGGCTATTAGCAGAAAGCAAAAAAGATTCACTTATTCACTTAACATCAGTGAGCAATGTACAGTCATTTGAAATAGAAAAGTTTTAAAATATTCTGTTAGAGGAAAGAAAATCCTAAAATTAATAAAAAGCAACTATACACAGTTGGATGCAAACTTTAGTGAACTGAAGTAAAAATTACAGTCGATTGGATTGGATTAGTAGCTACTCACTGGCAAACAATGAGCTAATCAGACCAAACCTTTTACACTTGATCATTTCCATCATTTTATGCGAGTATATTAACCTGAACAAATGCTGATTTAAGCTACGGCAGAAAAAAAAGGGAATGAAAAAGCAAATCAAATGAGTAACTGTATTCTTGCAAAGAGGCTGAATCCAAGCATCTAAATTACTGCTTTGTGAGATTAGGAATTCTCTTAATAGTCATTTGCTTTGCAATAAAAGAATTTAATTTGCTGAAGCCTAATAAATACCATTATACAAAACCATATGTCTCAGAGAGATGAATACACTTATTGTTTGTTGCAAATGCTTCACCAGGCAATCCTACCAAGCAACTAAAGTAAAAATAATAACACAGGAAAAAATTTACTACTTTTCTTTCTCTCTACTGAAGTCTGTTCTGCAACTACTATTTGTGCACTTAAGTACCAAATTCTATGGTTTTAAAACAGTCTCAAATAGTTACAAGCATGCATTGTCTTACAAGCGGTAGCTTAATTAGGTTTTTCAAAATTAAAGTCATTTTACACTGAATTTTCATGTTTCTCTCTTTCCAGGCTGGCCTTGAACTTGCAATCCTTCTGCCTCAGCCTCCCCAGTACTGGGATAACAGGCATGTGCCACTGTGCCCAGCTTCGAGTTCACTTTAATTTGATGATTATGCCATTAAAGTACTCTTGCCAATCGATACAACTTAAATATTTTTGGAAATTTCTTGTCTCTTCTGTGTTATTTTCTATAGATAGGACCCCAGCATTTATAGTTCAGAGGCTGGAAGGCTGTAGTTGAGTATAAAAGGAAACGCAGAATTTACCTCAGAGAAATAAAAGAGGGCTGACTCACAGAAGAGAATGTCAGCCAGGTAAACAGTTCCACTGGTCAGCACTTCAATCTGGTATTTACAGAAATGGTGACTTCGCAGAAACTCACTAAAGTGCCTGCACGTGGACAAAAAGGGAAAATTTGAGGGAACGACCAAGGAAAGAGTTTAATTGGGAAAAACAGACTCTTTCCACAACTGTCTCTATTGTATCTTAGCGACCTAAGTCAAGGCTACCTCGCTTCTTATGGTGTCGTTCCTGATTCCTTTAGTTGTCAGTAATCTCTCCCACCTCTCAATGACTTTGTCATGCTCTTCTGATATTTAACGCAAGCTATCTCATATTACAGTAACCAGAGAACATGCCCTGTTTCTTTTATTAGGCTATCGTTTACTTTAAGGCAGGTACGACACCTACCTGTACCCTGTGTAAAGGATTTAATAAATGTTGAATGAAAGAATACATAGATTTCTTTTAAGGGCATGCAGTAATAATTCATCTAAAAGAACTCTAAGTGTCAGCAAGTTGATATGGGTCCAGTTATAGAGCATACATTGAACTAAAAGCATAAGCTAAAGAATTAGCACGGCCATCTGAAATGCACTTCTTAAACTACGACATGCATTACTTACTAATAGTCATGTACTATGATCTCCATTACCTACAAACGACTTCAAAACTAAAACCAAATTCTT
Source organism: Pedetes capensis (assembly GCA_007922755.1). Lineage (NCBI taxonomy): Eukaryota > Metazoa > Chordata > Mammalia > Rodentia > Pedetidae > Pedetes > Pedetes capensis. The sequence continues at coordinate 8,983 of VMDO01006552.1, forward strand.
TTAACTTGAGAGATATTAAATTAAAAGTAAAAATTGTTTTACTTTTGAGTTCATGTAATTGATATTCAAAAAAATGTTTCACCAAGAGAGTTTTAAAGTGTGTTTATATGATCTTGTAAATATCCAAATTACCTAAATCCTTAAAAGCATTTTGTTTTTAGTTGAATGAAGTCCATTTCTAACAATGAACCCAAATTTCCAGGAATGCAAAACGTGAAAATATGAAACTGACTTACTCCTGCTCCATTGCACTAAAGACCATGGCCTGCGCCAAGACGAAACAGTTGGGATCCACTTGTCCATCTTCTCCACAAATCTTTGCTGTCAAAGAAATCATAAATAATTACATTCCTACTGAATTCAAACTATACTCATCTGTCAATCTAATGGGGAAATAATAGTAAAGGTATATAAACGAGAAGGTTTTAAATAAAGCTAAAAGAAAATATAGTTTCTTGTTTGAGGTACAAAGTCTTTTGAGGTGTGTATGTGAAAGCAGAAATCAAAAGATTTAATAATATAAACAAACCTCTATACATTAAAATACTCCAAAAACAAAAAAGGGGGAGGGGAGTGGACACAAAAAAATTTGGAGCATGTATGACAGTTAAAAGGTTACTATCATTAATTTGTCAAGAGCTCTTACAAACTAGTAAAATGTCCCAAAAGAAAAATGAAAAAAAGAAATGACAGACAACTCACAAAAGAAAAGACACACAAGGCTCATTAGTAATCAAATGAAGTAAGTATAGATTATGATAAGGAGGTACCACATAGCTGGGGGTGGTGGCACACACTTGTAATCCCAGCACTCTCGAGGCAGAGGCAAGAGCATCAAAGCAAGTTTGAGGCCAATCTGGTCTACATAGCGAGTTCCAGGCCAGTCTGGGCTACACAGTGAGGCCATGTCTCAAACTCCTCCCCCACAAAGGAGTACCACAACTTTTCTCTAGAAAATTGGCACAAAATTATTCTAACAATACATGTGGGTAATTGTTTAATAATATAGGTGCTTGTAAGGGCATGGGAAAATGGACATTAGTGTGAGTTTAAATTGGTATAACTTCATCTGGAGAACAATTAGACAGTTTCTGGCATAAGCTTTAAAAATAAACATTTCCTTTCAATAAAAAATTCTATTTCTAGGATTGTAGCCTACAGAATTGTGAATTCATGAAAAGATTTATAGGTTAAAAAGTTTCATCAAATGTTATTGGTTGTTGTTGTTAGTAGAAAATTTAAAATATGAAAGTGGTAAAGCAAGGAACTAGTTAAATAAATTGCAGTAAAGTAATAAGCTATTTAGTTAGCTGTTAAAGGTGTCTGGGAAAAAAACCATGCTTCTATGATGACCAGTCTCATTCTGAGCTCCTGACCTTAGAGAAACCTTCAGGAAACCAATGGATCACATACTGTAGTTTCCTGATCCATTTATTCTCGCACACTCTCAGGACAGTCACAGTTGTGATGCTGTAAAATGTATATGTGGTCTTTCTCCAGTTTCCTAGCATATAGCTCTTAACATTCACAGAGCCTTCTTGGATGACCGTCTTTCTTGGAGTGATGAGTCTTTTGTATGCTAATGAAATGATGGGTAGCTGGGGGCTCCTACAGAGCTTCAGGATGGGGACTGGTGACCATAAAGATAGGAATTTCAGGCTTCCCTGCAAACCTCTGGGAAGGGACTGGGCTGAATGTTGAGTTATCACCAATAGCCAATGGTTTACTCAATCAGGCATACATAAAAAAACCTCCTCCAAAACCTAAAAGGACAGAGGTGGGGAAGAGGAGCTTCAGATTGCCAAACAGGCAGAGATTCCTGGAATGTGGTTGTGTGGGGCATGTGAAGAAAGCACGACAGTTCCATGTCCCCTGCCCCATAACTTGGTATACATGTTTCTTCTGACTGTTCCTCTACATCCTGTGTAATTATCCTTTATAATAGGAAAATGTAAGTGAATTCTTTACCTGAGTTCTATGGGCTGTTCTAGCATAGTAATCAAACCCAATCGGGAGGTCATGGGAACCCCAATTACTGCCCATTAGTCAAATAGCTAGGCCACAACTTGTGCCTGTCATTGGAATCTGAAGTGAGAGGAGTCTTGTAGGACTGAGCCCTCCATCTGTGGGATCTGATGCTATATACGCAGATAGTGACAGAACTGAACTGAATGTTGTTGTTAGGTACAGTTGAGTCGGAGAGACTCATAGTGACCCTATATACAACAGATCGAAACACTACCCGATTCTGTTCCAGGCACACAATCTTATTTATGTTTAAGCCCATTGTTGCATACACTGTGTCAATCCATCTGGTGGAGGGTTTTCCTTTTTTTTGTTGACCTGCCACTCTCCCAAACATGTCTTTCTCCAGGGATTGATCCTTCCTGACTACATGTCTGAAATACGTAAGACACAGTCTGGCCACTCTTGCTTCCAAGAACTCTGGTTGCACTTCTTCTAGGACAGATCTGTTGGTTCTTTTGGCAGTCCATGGTATATTCAATAGACTTCTACAGCATCATAATTCAAAAGCATCAATTATTTTCCTGTCTCCCTTGTTCAATGTCCAGCTTTCACAACCATATGATGCGACTGAAAATACCATGGCATGAGTCAGATGCACCTTCATCTGCAATGTGACATCTTTACTTTTCAATACTCTAAAGAGATCTTTTGCCATAGCTTTTCCCAGAGCAATGAGTCTTTTGATTTCTTGACTGCTGCTTCCACGGGTGTTGATTATAGAGCCAAGCAAAGCAAAATCTTAGACAATCTCAAACCTCAATCTTTTCCCCATTTATTGTGAAATTGGGTACTGACCTAGTCGTTAAGGATTTTTGTTTTTTTTTGATATTTAGTCGCAGCCCTTATTGAAGGCTATGATCTTTGATCTTCATCAGTAAATGTTTTAAATCCTCTTCACTTTCAGCAAGCAGAGTTGTGTCATCTGCATAACGCAGGTTGTTAATGAGTCTTCCTCCAGTCCTGATGCTGTGTTCTTCCTCATAAAGTCCAGCTTCTCGGATTATTTGCTCAGTATATAAATTGAAGAGATATGGTGAAAGGATACAGCCCTGTCGCACACCTTTCTCAACTTTAAACCAGGCAGCATTTCCTTGTTGTATTCGAACAACTGCCTCCTGGTTCACGTACAGATTCCTCATGAGTACAATTAGGTGCTCTGGTATTCCCACTTTCCAAAGTGTTATCCATAATTTGTTATGATCTACACAGTCATATGCCTTGGCATAGTCAATAAAACACAGACATCTTTCTGATATTCTCTGCTTTCGGCTAATATCCACCTGACATCTTTTGTCTGCTAGAGAATAACCTGAAGAATTGTTGGTTGACGGGGTAAAAAGCCCCACATATCTGGGGCCTTAGAAGTGTTCTGAGTTGTCCAAGTCTAGTAGGAAGAAATTAAGTTTGTTTTTCTATATCCTTACAATAGCTCATCTTTCTAAAACATCTAACACTTCTTTTCCTACTCACTTTGCTGAAGACTTTCCCACTTCACTGAGAAAACATTATTTCCACCTTCTAACTCATTTGCATCTCTATGCATATAATTTGCATTTTCTACTGTCATTATAGATGAACTGTTCTTGTTCCTATCTGAGCAACCTTCTATTTCAGCACTGCAATCCATTCTCTTCTGCCTGAGGCTTTCTCTCCTAAAACAAGTGTCCCCTTCTCTTTCCTACATCGACTCTTTCCTTACTGCTGCTTTATTCTCATCAGTTGGGTAGACTGCTATACATGTACCCCTATTTGTATGCTATCATACACTTTATAGGCTTATAATACATCTCAGTTTAAAAACAAAATCAAAAACCTTGCCCCTTGATTTCACATGCTTTTCCAAATCATATTCAGAGCAACAGGCCTCAAAAGAACCGTCAATACTTCCTGTCTCCAATCTGCCTCCTATTTTCTCTTAAGAATCCTTCAATTATGTTTTTGTCAGCAACAGCCCATTACTATTACAATGCCCAGTGTATACTGGATTGCCAAATCCATTCAATCCTAGTCTTTATCTTACTCAACGTGTCAGCATCACTGAACATCTTTGGTCACTCCCTCCCTCAAACTTTTCACCAGACTTCTAGAAAAACTACTCTAGATGTAAAAGGACGACTTGGGCTGGGGCGCTCAGTGGTAGCATATTTGCCTAGCATGTGCAAGGCCCTGGGTTCAATCCCCCGTATTGCAAAAACAAACAAACTCCACAAGTACTTAGGTGCTGTATGTCTAAGTCTCTTTCGCTAGTTCTTTCTCATCTGCAGACTTCTAAAGGTAAGGCATACCTCAGGGCCTCGTGCATGCTAGGTACGTGCTCTACCACTGACCTACATCACCAACAAGTCCTTATACGTCTCATCTTCCCTCATTATACTCACTTCTATGGAAACATTGTTCAGTCTGGAGGCTCTAACTCTATTTTTACGTTGATGACTTTCAAACCCGTTTTCAATTTATTGTAAACTCCTAATGTAGATGTCCAACTGCCTACTTGACATTCACTGTTTGGAAGCCTAAAACCAAACTCCTGATTTTCCCCATAAGCCATTCCTCCTATGGCCTTCCTCATTTTAAGAATGGCAACTCTGCTATTCTAGGTATTCAGTCTTTTAAAGAATCATGCTTGATTCCTTTTTCTCCTCTCTTATCACTTGCTTCCAAATCATTAGCAAATCCTGTCAGCTGCCCCTTTGAAGTATTTAAAACTCCTATTCCTTCAAGGATTGGTAGAAGATGGAGAGAATGAAAGCATAGTCTCTGGATCATTCTGAATCCTTATATATGAACACAGTAATTAGGAACCACCACCAAAACGCCATGGCTAGCATTTGTAACAAAACTAGGCAAGTTGGATACATGCAATAGCTAAAGTGGAGGCTTCTTGAAGTACAGCTATACCAAAAATATTTCAATTGCAAGAGTAGACAATTAAGGCAAGATTCAGGAGAATAAGACTCAAGGAAGGAAAGCGACTTGTCTGAAGCCAAATTGTTGTTGCTGTTAGGTGCTGTTGGGTCCGGTCCAACTCATAGTGACCCTATGTACAACAGACAAAACACTCCCCAACACTGTGCTATGCCTGGCACTATTGTCAGTGTTTCATTGCTATTCATAGGGTTTTTAATGGTGGATTGTTTTGAGGGTGAATACTCAGGTCCTTCTCCCTAGTCTGCAGCACCTGGTATTCCCAGGCAGTCGCACCCAAGGACTAACCAGGCTGACCCTGCTTAGTTTCTGAGATCAGGCGTGATCAGACGCCAGGGTGCTATGGCTGCAGGTTGAAGCCAAACAGGAAATAGTCTAAGATGCATAACAGACTCAGGATGGAAACGTTCTCAGGTCCCTTGATCATTAAATGTTATCAATCTGATCCTTCAGAAAAGATTTTTTTCCCTTATGAGATTGCATCATTAATTGATAAAGTTTAAATAAAAGAAAAATAGAATTGCAGTGACATTTCATTTTATTTTTATTGATTTGTCTTTTACTTAGTCTCAGCCCCCCAAGTGCTAGAACGACAGGCATATACCACCAAGCCCAGCAACATTTCATTTTAAAATTTTTATTTGGTTCAAAACTTCTCCCTCCTTTTTGTTGCTTCTTCACCTAGTACACACCACCAAAGAAATCACTAGCCAACCAACAGCTCAAAGAACCAAATTCTAGTCAGTTAAGATACCTTCAATGAATTATGAAGAAGAGTTGTAAAGTTGGAAGTTAGAAAGCTGGGAGACAGTAGCAGCAAATCCTCACCTAAAAATAGAGCAATTCCACAGAAAACCCAAAATTCCATGACACTGTCTAACAACACAACTGGGTAAAACAGTGCCTCATAAACCCCAAAATACAAGCAAATGGAGACAACCTACCAACAGCCACAAGACCTATGTGTTATAGGTGTCTGTGGGAGACAGAGAAAGAAAATAGGGATAGCATCTGATGCACCCCAAAAGAGCCAATAGGCGTTCACTGAAAAGGATGGTGGGCTAATTTAAGAACTGCAGATGAGCCTGGATGAGGTCACGCTTTCACCATGAAGAGTGAAATAATCACAGTCAGAACTGAAGAAGTCCCTCGCCTGCCCTGGGAAGAATTTGTCTGGAGTGGAATAAAATGCTTTGTTCTATAAATTACAAATACTAAATTTCTGATGAATAAAAATATAAAAGCTTAATACTAGGATTTGTGGGCATATAATAAATATTTGTTGAAAGAACAGATTCTCATTCATGAACCACTTTTGTCTATGAAGGTAGGTACACCTAAGGTCTTCTCAATGAAGCACAGTAAAAACTTTCACATTTTTTTTTTGTATATGACTTTCAGAGAACTGTACTTGTAACTGAGGACTGTCCACACATACATAAACATAGGGATGATGGAATAATTTCCTAAATGATGTTTGCCCTTACCACTTTGTAACACTTTGATTTTTCTAGTCTTTTTTGGCAGAGTTGTGAGGACATAAGGCTGGTCCCAACCTAGGGTAGGAAAATAGGCCATGTCTGAGTTGCCTGACTTCTCTGTGCTTCACTTTCATCAGTTATAACAACTGTATTTATCCCACAAGGTTCTTTAAAAGAGTAAATGAATACATCCATGGAAAGTCCTTAGAATAGTGTCTGAGGCATAGTAAGTGTTCAATAAATATGTTGTTATTGTTCTTGCAGTTGATATTACTTAGATCAACGTCCAGGAATCTGGGTCCACACATGAGACAGAAACTTTTCAAGTGAGTAAAAATCAGGTGTACAAAGGTACTGCAAAAACAGACTAGGAAGGAAAACTGATACAGTCCATGCTCATTTGAAATTTCCTTAGTCAATAACAAAAATAGGCTGTTTTTTGTTTGTTTTTCCATAGTTCTAAGTACTGCTTACCTATAATGTCATTTCTCATTGCTTCTGTAATTGGTATTGGTTTAGCAGCATCTGGAGATATATATTTGGTAAAAGTATTTACTGCATCTTGTTCTATACCTGCAACAGAAGGAGACAAATCAAAATCAAAAAGCAACCTGGATTGTAGCAGTGGACTATATTCATGAATAGCAGGGCTTTGCTTGCTGCGTGACCATACTACAAAGTAAGTTTCCATAATAAATTATTTTCTTTCCATTGTTTGGTTTGTGGAACAGAAAGTTACACACGAATTCTCTTCTCCTGCCTCTTTATGAGCTAATAAGCTTCTTAATAGCGATTACCTACAGACATTCTTTCCAAGTCTCTTCTCCAAAGTCCCAACTTCAGTGATTTCACAACAATATCACAGTAAGGATGCAAAAATTATTTATAAGTCTACATTTAAGACATTTTACCAAACTACCAGGTGCTGGGGTACATACCTGTAATCCCAGTGACTTGGGAGGCTGAGGAAGGAGGATTTTCAGTTTGAGGCCAGAGGCAGCCTGCACAACTTTATTAAGACCCTGTCTGAAAATAAAATGAAAAACAAAAAAGGGGCTGGGGGTGTAACTCAGGGGTAAAGCACTTGCCTGGCATGCACGAAGCCTTGGGATCAACCCCTGAGTTCTATTATAAAAAGAAAACAAAAAGATATTTTATCAAATTATTTCACATACATGAATATACGCATTTGACCTTCAACAAACCTGGAAGATTAAACAGTAAATCTCAAACTTTTTACTCTCAAGACTTCTGTACAGTCTTAAAAATTACTGAAGAGCTGAGGTATAGTTCAGTAGTAGAGTACTTGGCCTGGTACACGTGAAGCCCTGGATTCGATCTCTACCACCAAAAAATAAAGAAAAACCCAAGAGGACCCTAAACAGCTTCATCTACAGATATTAAAGTATTAGAAATTTAAAATGAGAAATTTAAAATGAGAAAAAAATAATTTATTCATTTTAAATTAACAGTATTAAATCTTTAGGTATCCAACATAAACATTTTTTCTAAAAAATAACCTTTTCAAAATGAAAAAGTATAAACAAGGCATTGTTCTACATTTTTGCAACTCATTTTTGCAACAATTTGACAGCAAATTGTTAAGATTCTCATATCTACTTTGGCATTCTATCTTGTGCTATGTTTGGCTAAACTATATATTAAGAAAACCTAGCTTCACAGACATGCAGTTCAGAAAAGTAGAATTTGAATAGTTTTTTGAGATAATTGTGGATATATTCTTTTTTAGTGTGACACTAAAATTCGGTAAGTGGTAGTTTCTTAAAGGTTAGAATGTAGGGTCTGAAACCACGTCAATGAACTTCTCATACTCTGATACATTAAAATCTATGTCCTATGTCCTCGTTTCATTCAGGAATGATTTTACAAAATATTTTCCACTATTTTGGAAAATATTGGTATACTGATTGATACAGGTCTTCCATATGTTGACATATTGAATCAAAAAATATTTATTTCAAAAACTACCATCAATACCACCAATGATCTTATCAAAACATCCTGTAAAGCTATCAAAGCACATGGTGGCAGAGAGTAGTTTTCCAAAATTCTAATTTACACGTTTGAATTTTATTATTGGGCAACATTTATTGTCCGGTGTTTTCTTTGAAGTGGCAGGCTCACTTCATTCACTTCCAAGCACATGTCTGCCAGACACCCAAGTCTAAGTAATAATGGTTTATCAGCAGTCCTTCTTTGAGACAAAAATGGTGTTCCACTAAAAAAGCAGCTAAGTGAGCTCACAAGCACCACTAATGCACATATGCATCTCTTTGTGCCAACTACTATACTTCAATATGCAGAAGTGCTTTCGGAATAAGTCCCACTTCATCACACACATTAAAATGACAGCATATCATGTAACCAAAGGTATGGATTTAATAAAACAACCTATTCCTCCAAAGCCTTCCTTAAGAAAAACTGGTATTTTTTTCCTTTACTAAGAATGTGTGGCAGTAATGAATACAATAACTTATTAGTTCAATTTTGTTTAAGGTCAAAGGTTTTCCCCACCATTGCACTTGCACTATCATTACAAATAAATGATGACAATGAAAGAGACAAATAGTATCTTAGAATGAAAACAGTTTTCACCTCACAGACCCACTTATAAGTCTCAGGACCACCTACACATGTGCAAACAACATTTCAAGAACCCCTAGGTTAACTGATTAGATTATTTTCCCCATTTTTATAGAGAAGAAAGTTCACGTATAAAAAGGCAAAATATCTTATTTGAGTCAAGAAAATGCAAGCGTGGGGAATAAAACTAGAGGTTTTATATGTACTTAGAGTTGTTATCAGCTTAAAACAGATCGTTATGTCTTTCCTAAGCCCTATGATACAAAGAAAACTCACAAACACAAAGGAAAATGAAAAAGGAATCAAAGCATGTCACTGCAAAAAAGAAAACCAAGAAAACACAAAATATACTATGAGAGGAAAAAAGGAACAAAAGAGCTACAAGACAGGAAACAATTAACAAAATGGCAATAAATCCTATCCTATCAATAATCAGAGCACCTTAATATATAAAACAAACACTGACAGAACTGAGGGGAGAAATAGTAACAACACTAGAAGAAAACTTCAATGTCCCATTTTTAATAATGCATAGAACAATCAGAAATTCGGAAAGGATACAGAAGACTTAAGCAACTTAGAATAGATCTAACAGACATATACAGAACGTTTCATCCAACTGTAGCAGAACATACATCTTTCTCAAGCACACAGAGAATACTCTTCAGAATAGATTAGATGTGAGGTCACAAAAGAAGTCTATGTACCCGTCTGGTTTTGAACTTACTATGTAGCCCAGGGGGCTGGGATATAGCTCAGTTGGTAGAGCACTGCGCTGCAGTCTCTGAGGACCCAAGTTCAATTCCCAGTACCGCAAAGATGGGAGAAGGGCCTGGCAATCCACTCCCAAGGCAATCCCGAAACAGTTAGCCATTGAAAACCCTATGGAGGGTAGCTATGAGTCGGATACCAACTTGACGGCACCTAACAACAATGTAGCCCAGATGCCTGCAGCCATACCACTGTGTCATCTGATCCCATCAGATCTTGGAAGCTGAAAGGGGCTAGGATTTAGCTCAATTGGTAGAGTGCTGCTCTGCACTCTGTGAGGACCCAGGTTTGATCCCCAGCACTGCAAAAACTAGAGAAGGACATGGCAATTCACTCCCAAAGCAATCCCGAAACAATCAGCCATCGAAAACACCACAAGGGCCGCTATGAGTCGGACAAGACTCGATGGCACCCAACAACAACAATGTAGCCCAGGATGGGCCTCAGCAATGAAACAAATCTTAATAAATTTAAGGAGACTGAAATCATAGCAAGCATCTTTTTTAACCACAATGGAATGAAAATAGAAATCAAAAGCAGGAAGAAAACTGGAAAATTAAAAAATATGTAGAAATTAATACACTTTTAAACAACCAACAGGTCAAACAGCATATCAAAAGATAAATCAGAAAATATCTTGAGATAAAACTTTTGGAAAGCCAATCATAGTGGTGCACATCTCTGCACTTGGGACATAGAACAGGGGATTGCAAATTCGAGGCCAGATGCAGCATATGCATGTCAGTGACTGTGTTACAAAAAGGGGCTGGAGGTGCAGCTCAGTGGTAGACCACTTGTCTACCATGTGTGAAGCCCTGGGTTCAATCCCCAGTACTGTAAAAACAACAACAACAACAACAACAAAATAGACCATGAAAGATTACTACGAACAATTACACACTAACAGATTAAATAACCAAGAAGATAATTTCCTAGAAACATAAAACCTATCAAGAATGAATCAAGAATGAATCATAAATAAACAGAAAATCTAAGGCCAGAGATTGGTGGTTGATGCATGTAATCCCAGCAAATTGGGAGGTACAGGCAAGATTGTGAACCCAGGGCTAGAGGCAGCCTGCATAATTTACTGAGATCATGACACAAAATAATTTTTTTTAAAAAATTAAAAATGGTGTGCCACCTCGTGTTATGTGTGAGGCCCCAGGTTCAACTCTCAAGTACAAAAAAAAGAAAAAGAAAAGAAAAAAAAAAAAAAAACCCACAAAACCACAAAAAAATCTGATGGGCCTATAATGAGAAAGGAGACTGAATCAGGGATCAAAAACCTTCCAATAAAGCAAAGCCCAGGACCAGATGGCTCAACTAGTGAATCCTATCAAACATTTAAAAAAGAATTAATGCCAATCTTTCTCAAACCCCTCCAAAAAGTTTAAGAGAAGGGAACACTTCTAAATTCATTTTATGATGCTAAAGCCAAAGACACTGCAAGAAAGTATAGGTAAATATCCCTGATACACAGAGATGCAAAAATCCTCAACAAAATACTAGCAAATCAAATCTGACAGCACATTAAAGTATCATACACCAGAACAAAGTGGAATTTATCCATGGAATGCAAGGATGGTTCAACACAAAAAAACTATTCAACATGATACACACATTAAAAAGAAAAGGAGCATATGATCATCTCAATGGATGCTGAAAAGGCATTTGACAAAATTTAACACAATTTCATAATAAAAACTCTCAATAAACCAAGAACAGAAAAAATTACTTAAAGTAATACAGGCCATGATTTAAAAACCCATACCATACATTGTGTTGTTGTCATTAGGTGCTGTCCAGTTGGGTCTGACTCACAGACCCTATGTACTACAGAACAAAACACTCCCCGACACTGCCATGCCCGGCACTATGTCAGTGCTTCTCTGCTATTTATAGAGTTTTCAAAGGCTGATTTGTTTGGGATTGTTTTGAGAGTCCTGATCCTTTTACATTTTTGTAATGCTGGGGATCGAATCTAGTGCCTCAGAGCACACAGAGCAAGCAAGTAAGCACTCTACCAACTGAGCTAAACCCCAGCCCCACATAAATCATACTCAATGGTAAAAAACTGAAAGCTTTTTGCCTAAGATCATCAAGAAGGGAAAGATGCTCTCTCATCACTTTTATTCAGTAGAGTATTGGAAGTTCTACCCAGGGTGATTAGGAAAAAGAAAAACAAAACAAAACCCCAATGACAAGTATTCATATTGAAAAAGATGAAGTAAAATTATCTTTGCATAGATGACATTACATGTAGAAAACTTCCAAAGGCTCTACAAAAACGTTAGAACTAATAAATTCAGCAAAGTTGCATGACACAAAATCAACAGAGAAATCTATTACATTTCTATGTGCTAAAAATGAACCATCCAAAAAGGAAATTACGAAAACAGTCTCATTTATAATAGCATCTAGAAAGATAAAATGCTTAGGAAAAAAATTAACCAAGGAAGTGAAAGAGCTGTACATTGATGAAAGAAATTAAAGAGAAATAAATGAATAGACATCCATATTCATAGACTGGAAGATTTAATATTTCTTAAAATGTCCATAATACCCAACGTGATCTACACATTCAATGCAATCCCTAACAAAAATCTCAATGGTATATTTATTATAGCACTATTCACAACACCAAAACTATGACATCAAACTAGGTACCTACTGATGAATGAATACATAAATAAAATGTGGTATATATACATAATGGAAGATTATTTGTCTATAAAAATAATGAAATCCTATCATTTGTGGCAAAATGGATGGACCAGGCGGATCATATGTTAAGGGAAAGACAGATACCATGTAGTTTCTCTCATAGGTGAAAGCTAAAAGACTTGATTTCAATGAGAAGAAAGTTGAATAGTAATTATTAAAGGCTAGGAAGGGAAAGAGATTACACAGAGGCATGTGGGATAACAGGTACCAAAACACAGACAGGAATAATATGTTTTATACTACAGCATATTAGGGTTACAGTAGTTTACAATCTCTATGATGAGCAAAGAATCCAAGAAGCCAGACTTTATGAAGAAGAATGTGGCATCAGAATTGGACGGTGACTCATTAACATCCTACGTTATGCAGATGACACAATTCTGCTTGCTCAAAGTGGAGGATTTGAAATATTTACTGATGAAGATCAAAGATCACAGCCTTCAGTATGGATTGCACCGCAACATCAACAAAAATCCTCACAACTGGGTCAGTAAGTAACTTCATGATAAATGGAGAAAAGATTTAAGTTGCCCAAGATTTTGCTTTACTTGGTTCTACAATCAACACCTATGAAAGCAGCTGTCAAGAAATAAAAAGACACATTGCCTTGGGAAAAGTTGCAAAAGACCTATTCTCAAAGTGATGAAGAAATATCACACTGAAGACCAAGGTGCACCTGACTCATACCATGGTATTTTCATTTGCATCATATGGTTGTGAAAACTGGACATTAAAGAAGGGAGACAGGAAAAGAATTGATACTTTTGAATTATGGTGCTGCAGACAAATATTGAATACACCATGGACTGCCAAAAGAACCAACAGATCTGTCCTAGAAGAAGTACAACCAGAGTGCTCCTTGCAAACGAGGATGGCTCAACTGCATGATATGTATTTTGGACATGTGGTCAGGAGAGACCAATCCCTAGAGAAAGGTATCATTTTTGAGAGAGTGGAGGGTCGATGAAAAAAGGAAGACCCTCAACTAGATAGATCAACAGTGTCTGCAACAATGGGCTTAAACATAAAAAAGATCGTGTGCATGGAACAGTGTCAGGGAGCGTTTTGTTCTATTGTACAGAGGGTCGCTATGAGCTGGACCCAACTCAATATCACCTAACAACAAACAACTTAGTTCACAATAACATATTATGTATTTTGTGAAAAACCAGGAAAGGAGCTTGGAGGCTCCAAACATAAAGAAATACTAAGAAGACAGAAATGTTACCAGGTGCCATGGCATACGCCAGTAAGCACTCTACCATTGAACTGTAATCCTCGTATATTTTTTACTTTTTATTTTGAGACAAGGTCTTGCTAAGTTACACAGGCTGCCTCGGGCCTCAAACTTGCAGTCTTCCTGCCTCTACCTCCTGAGTGGCTGGAATTACAGGGGTGTGCCACCATGCCTGGCTGAATTAATCCTAGCTATAACCTAGGCCTTGATGAAAGATATCATTTGTAAAGATTTGGTGAGATTATTTTCCCATTCACTACATATAAAATGGATTAATACAAATTAAATCCATTCTTTCACCAATCATATATTGTATAGTTACTGTGAACAAATTATAAGGCAGGACAAGGACACCTGATTTGCAGAAAAAGTCTCTCAAAAAGCTTTAAAATTAGAACGTGGGTTGTTTCTGAACACTTGTTTTTCCATTAATCAAAAACAAATGCCAATTCCAGAGAAATGCAGTAAGAATTTGTGTAGATATTAATGTGTATTTATCTTCTTGGAGATTAAACCTACTGAAAGAAGTTTTGATGTCATTAAACAAAACATTAAATATATCTCATTTCAGAAAGAGAACGAGGTTACGCTTTTCTTTTCTTTTGGATACAGATAACTCAATTTTCACATTTAAGGATAAAAGGACATTAATACATTTTAAACATTTTTGTAAATACTTAGGTTAATATACCTGCAGCCATAGCCCTGTGGTGTCCAAACCCATCAGATCTTGGAAGATAACTAAGCAGGGTAGGGCCTGGTTAATACTCGGATGGGAGACAGTCTGGGAACACCAGATACTGTAGGCTTGGGAGAAGGACCCGGTAACCCAATCCCAAAAAGCAATCCGCCATTGAAAACCCTATGAATAGCAAAGAAGCACTGACAATAGTGTTTTGCCGGTTGTTCGTAGGTTTGCTATGAGTTGGATACTGACTTGACAGCACCTAACAATAACAACAAGGTTAATATATTTTAAAAAATTTTTAACTTAATACAAGGCAAGCTGGATGAAGGGGACCCTCCTGAAGTCCCAGCTACTCTGGAGGGTGAGACAGGATGATCATTTGAGACCAACTGTTCAGAGCCCACCTGGGCAACACAGACACCTATCACTTAAAAAAAAAAAAAAAAAAAATGTAGGCTAAGATAAATGTTTTGGTCCAATTATAAAATACTCTTTAATAGAAAGAACAGAGGAACACAGAAATTACTTAAAACATCCTGGTTTTTGTTTTAATGTACCTTTTAAGGATCCTCTGAGGTACCAGAAACGAGAGAAAAAGAACTTTCCTTTGAACATGTGGGTGATGTTTAAATAGCGAGTTACTAAATTATTTTATAAATTAGCTTTTTAAATGTTTAAGGGGCTCAGACCTTCTTTTACCTCAAACTCATCTTTTTTTAAAAAAAAATTTATTTACTTTTTATGATACTGGGGGGTTGAACCCAGGGCCTCGAGAATGCTAGGTAAATGATACACACCAGGTTTTGAATTCTTAATATTGATCTTTAATTACAAAAGCTCTAGGCCATTATAAATCCTTTCAGTGGAAGGAGTTATAAGGACAAATTCAGAGAACTCTAGTTTATGTGAGAGTGACATATACAAAGTTTGTTCAGGAAAGAAACTTTCCATTCTTTATGAAAAATGGGAACTGGGACTATAGAAAGAAGAGAAAGCAGGAATCTTTAGGATCCAGTCAAGTTTTAGATACAATTATAGGAGGTATTATATGGTTAACTTCTGTAGCTCAAGAGGTTTTAGCACAATTAAAGTAATTGTGACAGAAAAAACCTCAGGTAGGCATTACACTACTTGTTGTTAGGTGCCATCGAGTCGGTATCCGACTCATAGCGACCCTCTTACAATAGGGGAAACACTATTGTCAGTGCTTCGCTGCTGTTCATAGGGTTTTCAATGGCAGATTGACTTTTGGGAGGGGGTTGCCAGGTCCTTCTCCCAAGCCTACAGCTTCTGGTGTTCCCAGGCGGTCTCCCATCCAGGTATTAACCAGGCCCGACCCTGCTTAGCTTCCGAGATCTGACAGGATCGGATGCCACAGGCCTATGGCTGCAGGCATTACACTACTATTATCTTCTTAATGTGTCTGCTATTTAAGGGGAAAATAGAAAATCCATATTTAAAAAAATCATCCTTTGATTTGGTCAGAGACTGGGGACATCCCTGGGCTTTGTTGGTTTTTTCTCTCTCTCTCCTGCCTTGGCCCCCTGGCAATATCACAGCCGTAGTGGTGCTAATGGCAGCAGCAACTAAAGCAGGCTCCAAAAAAGGAGGATCTCTTCTTCCTCTTGGGACTGGTTTCTCTATCAGAGAATCTGGGCTGGGATTTAGCTCAGTTGGTAGAACGCTGTGCTGCAGTCTCTGAGGTCCCAAGTTCTATTCCCAGCACCACAAAAATGAGAGAAGGGCCTGGCAATCCACTCCCAAGGCAATCCCAAAACAGCCATTGAAAACCCTATGAGAGTCGCTATGAGTCATACCACCTCGATGGCACCTAACAACAACAACAACATCAGAGAATCTATCCCAAGAGGAAGAAGAGATCCTCCTTTTTTGTCCTTTCTCTTTGCCTTGTACTCTTGCCACTAGGCCATAGAGGCTGACATGACTGTGTGAAGTATGCTATGTGGAATAACAGGGAAAATAAAGCCCAACTTCCCTCACGTGTCTGTCAGCTTGTTGTGCCATAGAGGCTTATGCATGTTGCTATGATGCTGAAAGCTGTGCTACTGGTATCCCAGATGCCAGCAGGGCCCCCATGGTGGACAGGGTTCAGCTGAGCTTCCAGACTAAAGCGGACTAGAGAGAAGGACCTGGCAGCCCACACCCAAGGCAATTAGCCATTGAAAACCCTATGAATAGCAGATGTACTGTCAAATGTAGTGCCAGAAAATGAGCCCCCCAGGGTGGGAGGTATTCAAAAGATAACCATGGAAAAGTTGCCTCCCCAAAGAGTCAACCTTAATGATGGGAATGGAATAAAGCCCCGAGACCTCCATTTGCTGATGTGGAACAACTCAAAAATGAGAAGAAACATAGTGCTGCAACAATGGGCTCCAACATAAAATCATGTATGTGGCACAGTGCTGGGTAGTGTTTTGTTCTGTTGTACACAGGGTTACGATGAGTTGGATCTGACTCAATGACACTTAACAACAAACAAAGCACAATGGTTGAGTGCTGAGTGAGTAGTTGAGCGCTGAACCAGAATTCACTCAAAAATTATGGTTGAGGTCCAAAAGGTTTGAGCATGGAGCATTTCAAGTGCCAAGCTATCACTGTATTCTGAAAAGCAAAACTCCAGGCACAGCCAGTTTCAGTTGCAAATTCTTCCAAGCATTTAAAGAAGAAATAATCCTAATTCTAAGTATCTCTTCCAGAAAAAAGAAAAACTTCCCAACACACTTTGAGGCCATACCAAGATCAAGACAATGATACAAAAATGTTAAAAAATGCTTACAAAATCAAATCCAGCAACATGTAAAAAGAATATACCATGAGTGGCGCTTATATCTTGAAAATGTAACCACGCAGTACAATCAATATTCAAAAATCAATCAATGGAGCTGGGCATGTGGGGATATACTTGTAATCCCAGTGCTTGGGAAACTGAGGCAAACGGATCCTGAATTCAAGGCCAGCCTGGGCTACATGATGAGATGGTGTCACAAAATACCAAAATAAAATCAATGTGATCCATCATGTTCATAAGCAAAAGAAAGAAAACTACATATCATTATCAAATGACACAAAAAGATATTTGACAAAATTCTACATCAATTCATAATTCAAAACAACAAATTTCAGCAAACTAGAAAGTGAAGGGAACTTCATCAAACTCATATAAAACATACAAAAAGCCCATAGCTAACACCTTATACTTACTAGTGGAAGACTGAATGCCTTTCCTCCAATATCAGAAATAAAAACACAACATTCTCACTGCACTTAATCAACATGGTAATAGATGTCCTATTAGTGCAATGTTGTTGTTGTTAGGTGCTGTCGAGTCGGGTCCAACTCAGCAACCCTATACAACAGAACAAAACAATCCCGATTCAATGTCAGGCACATAATCTTACTTATATTTAGGCCCACTGTTGCAGACACTGTGTCAATCCATCTAGTTGAAGGTTTTTCTTATTTTCATTGACTTGCCACTCTCCCAAACATGATGTCCTTCTCCAGGGAATGGTTCCTTCTGACTACACGTCCAGATATGTAAGACAGCCTAGCCATCCTTGCTTCCAAGGAGCACTCTAATTGCACTTCTTCTAGGACAGATCTGTTGGTTCTTTTGGCAGTCCATGGTCTATCTGGTATTCATCTCTCGCATCATAATTCAAAAGCATCAATTCTTCTCCTGTCTCCTTTATGCAGTGTCCACCCTTTACAACCATATGATGCAAATGAAAATACCATTGCATGAGTCATGCACACCTTTGTCTTCAATGTGACATCTTTACTTTTCAACACATTAAAGAGGTCTTTTGCAACAGTTTTTTCCCAATGCAATGTGTCTTCTGACTTCTTGACAGATGCTTCCACAGGTGTTGACTGTCGAACCAAGTAAAACAAAATCTTGGACAACCTCAAGCTTTTCTTCATTTACCATGCAGTTGCTCACTGACTCAGCTGTAAGGATTTTTGTTTTGTTGATGTTAAGGTGCAATCCATATTGGAAAATGTTTTCTGATCTTCATCAGTAAATTCTTCAAATCCTCTTCACTTTCAGCAAGCAGAGCTGTGTTACCTGCATAGCGCAGGTTGTTAATGAGTCTTCTTCCAATGCTGATGCCACACTCCTCTTCATGAAGTTCAGCTCCTCAGTTTATTTGTTCAGCATAGAGACTGAAGACGTATAGTAAAAGGATACAGCCCTGACACACATCGTTCTTGACTTTAAACGAGGCAGTGTTTCCTTGTTCTGTTCCAAGGACTGCCTCCTGGTCCATATATAGATTCCTCATGAGTGCAATTATGTGCTCTTGTATTCCCATTCTTCACAATGTTATCCAAATTTGTTGTGACCCACACAATCAAATGCCTTTACATAATCGATGAAACATAGACATCTTTCTGGTATTGTCTGTGAGTAATATCCATCAGACATCAGCAATGACGTCCCTGGTTCTATGCCCTCTTCTGAATTTGGCTTGATTTTCCAGCGATTCCCTGTCTATATGCTGCTGGAATTGCTTTTGAATGATCTTTAGCAAAAATTTTGCTTGTGTGTGATATTATGGATATCATTTGATAGTTTCTACATTTGGTCAGGGCTGGGGTTTGGTTCAGTTAGTAGAGCACTGCTTTGCACTGAGGACATGGGTTCAAGCCCCAGCACCGCAAAAATGCGGTGAGGACATGGCAATCCACTCCCAAGGCAATCCGAAAACAATTAGTCATTGAAAACCCTATGAGGATCGCTATGAGTCAGATCCCGACTTGAGGGCACCTAACAACATTTGGTTAGACTTCGTTCTTGGGAACAGGCACAAATATAGATCTCTTCCAGTCAACTGGCCAGATAGCTGTTTTCCAAATCTCTTGGCATAAACAAGTAAGCACTTCCAGCACTGCATGTTTGTTGAAACATCTCTATTGGTATTCCATCAATTCCTAGAGCCTTGTGTTTTGTCAATTCCTTCAAAGCAGCTTCTACTTCGTCCTTCAATATCATTGGTTCCTGATCATTTGCAACCTCTTAAAATGGCTGGTCATCCACCAATTCTTTTTGATATAATGTCTGTGTATTCCTTCCATCTTCTTTTGATATTTTCTGCGTCATTTAATATTTTCCCTGTAGAATGCTTCACTATTGCCACTCAAAGCTTGAATTTTTTCTTCGATTCCTTAAGCTTGAGAAAAACAGAATGTGTTCTTCCCTTTAGGTTTTCCATCTCTAGCTCTTTGCACATGCCATTATATTATGTGATTTTGTCTTCTTGAGATGTCCTTTGAAATCTTCTGTTTAATATCTTAACTTTGTCATGTATTCCTTTTATTTTAGCTGCTCGACGTTCAAGGGCAAGTTTCAGAGTCTCTTTTGACATGTAATTTGGTCTTTCCTTTTCCTCCTGTCTTTTAAATAACCTTTTACTTTCCTCAAGAATGATGTCTTTGATGTCATGCCACAACTCATCTGGTCTTTGATCATTAGTGTCTAATGCATTAAACTTGTTCTTGAGGTGGTCTCTGAATTCAGGTGGGATATACTTAAGGTCAGATTCTGGTTCTTGTACACTTGGTCTAATTTTCTTCTGTGTCAATATGATCCTGCATATGAGCAGCTGATGGTCTGATCCAAAATCAGTACCTGGTCTTGTTCTGCCATTTGATACTAAGCTTTTCCATCATCTCTTTCCACAAATGTAGTCCATTTTGTTCCTGTATGTTCCATCTGGTGAATTCCACGTGTTTATTCACCATTTATATTGGTGAAAAAGTGTATTTGCAATGAAAAGGTCATTGGTCTGACTAACTTCTATCGTGCAACCTCCGAAGCATCTTTTCTGTCACCAAAGCCCTATCTTCCAACTACTGAGCCTTCTTTGTTTCCAACTTTTGCATTACAGTCATCAGTAATTATCAGTACATCCTGATTACATGTTCGATCTATTTTAGATTGCAAAAACTGGTAAAAAACTTCCCTATCTTCATTTGGGGCCTTAGTGGTGGGTGTATAAATGGGAAAATAGTCATAATTCATTGGTGCTCCTTCTAGGCATATTGATATTATTCTATCACTGAGAGCAGTGTACCTCAGGACAGATCTTGAGATGTCTTTTGTGATGATAAATACAACCCCATTTTCTCTTTGTCATTCCCAACATAGTAGGCCATATGATTATCTGAAACAAAATGGCCCATGTCAGTCCATTTTAGCTCACTGATGCCTAGAATGCTGATGTTTATGCATTCCATTTCCCTTTTGACGATTTCTAAGTTTCCTGGATTCATACCACATATATTCTACATCCCAATTATTAATGGATGTTTATAGAGTTGTTCCTCCTCATTTTGAGTCATGCAACATCAGCAAATGGAAGTTCCTAGGGCTTTACTCCATTTCTGTCATTTAGGTAGACTCTACTTTGAGGAGGCAACTCTTCCCTAGTCAATTTTTGAGAGCCTTCCAACCTGGAGGCTCATTTTCTGGAACTGTATGTGACAGTGTTTCTGTGCACTCACAGGATTTTCAATGGCTAATTGTTTTGGGAGTGTGCTACCATGTCCTACTCTCTTGTCTGTCTTTGTCTGAAAGCTCAACTGAAACCTGTCCAGTTTGGATGACCCTGCTGGTATCTGAAACACTGGCAGCACAGCTTTCAGCATCATAGCAACATGCAAGCCCCCACAGTATGGCAAACTGACAGATATGTGGGGGAGTTAGTGCAATAAGGGCATAAAAAGATGAAAAAGGAAAAGAAAAAACAAAGTAGAAATGAGAAATATTACTCTATTCTCATTCATAGACCACATGATATTGTATGTATAAAATTCCAAGAAAGCTAAAAAAAGTTCCTTAAAGTAGTAAAGGAATTCAGTAAGGTCAAAGACCACAAAGTGAACATATAAAAATTGTGTTTTATATACCAGTAATAAGAAATTAGAAACAAAAAATCTAAAATATGATTCATAAAAGCACCAAACAGAAAAAGCAGAAATACTTAGATATAATTCTAACAAAACATGAAGGATCTGTGTTCTGACTCATAGTGACTCTCATAGGGTTTTCAATGGCTGGCTGTTGCAGGATTGCCTTGGGAGTGGATTGCCACGTCCTTCTCCCTTTCTTGCAGTGCTGGGAATCGAACCTGGACCTCAGAGACTGCAGAGCAGTGCTCTACCAACTGAGCTAAATCCCAGCCCCCAAAGGATCTGTGTTCTGAAGCTATACAATGCAGATGAAAGAAACCAAAGGCATGGGTAAATGGAGAGACTTAATAAAATTAAGATGTAAATTCTTTTCAAACTGACCTACAGATTAAACAGAGCTCCGATAAAAATTCCAGAGAGTTTTTTTGTAGATGTAGACAGGATTATTCTAAAATGTATACAAAAAAAATATAACAGCCAAAATAATCTTGGGGGGAAATAAAAGCCTGGAGAATTCATAGGCCTATACTACTAAAGCCAAGGTAGAAAGACAATTCAGTGGACCATGGGTAGTTTTTTCAATAAATTGTTTTAGAATAATTGGACATCCATATGTCAAAATAAATAAAAGACAAAACAAAACCTTTGACCTAACTCTCACACATATTAACTCAAAAAATATCATATATCTGAATGTAAAGTGTAAAGCCATAGTACTTTTAGAAGAAAATACAGGTGAAAATTTTCCTGACCTATAATTACACAAATGGTTTTTTAGATGATTCCAAAACCTCAAACTATATAAGAAAATTTGATGTTACATTTAATCAAAAATCCTTTTGATCTGTGAAAAACACTGCTAAGAGAATGACAGTCAAATTATAATCTGGAAGTAAGCATTTGCAAATCACATAAACAATAAAGCTCTTACATCCAGAATATATAGAGAACTCTCAAAAATTAATATTAATAAAAAACACACAACCCAATAACCTATGGGGAAAGACTTGAAAAACTCACCAAGAACATACACAGATAAAAACTACACACATAAAAACACTCAACATCATAAGCAGAGAAATGCAAAGTAAAACCACAATGAGATGCCACTACACATCTATTAGATTGGCTAAAAATCCCCAAATAAATAAAACATTCACAATACTAAGTTCTGTTAGGAAAATGAAGCAACTAGAACCCTCATATACTGATGCTAAGAATGGTACACTGTACAAAACAGTCTAGCATTATCATACGTAATTAAATATACACTTAATCATGAAATCCAGCAAACTCACTAGGAGATATTTACCTTAGGGAAATAAAAACTATGTCCACACAAAAATCTGTATGCAAGGTGGGTGCTATGACATATATTATTATATGAGATTATTACATGAGATTATATGTCTATAATCTCAAAAACTCAGCAGGCTAAGGCTAAAGGATGGTGAGTTCAAGGCCAAAGGTAGTCTGTGCAACTTAGCAAGACCCTATCTCGGAAAATAAAGGAGGGGGCAGCTAGGGTACAACTCAGGAGTAGAGCCATTTGCCTAGCACATGCAATGTCCTGGGTTCAACACCTCAATACTGCCATGAAGCAAAATAACCTGTACACAAATGTTTATAGTAATTCTATTTATAATCATCATCAACTGGACACCATCCTAATGTCCTCCAATAGGTGAATGGTTAGTACATTTATACAAGAAAATACTAATTAGCAATAAAAAAGAATAAACTATTGATATAATTGACAACATGGATGGACTTCAAAGCTATCTTGTTGACTGGGGCGGGAAGCCAGTCTCAAAGGTTACATACTCTATAAATATGGCATTCCAGAAAGCAGAAAACTATAGACATGGAAAACAAACCACTAAATGTGAAGGGTTCAGACAGAGAAAGGTATGGCTACAAAGGTGACAGAACTAATTGTTCTTTATCCTGACTGTGGTAATACTTACAGGAAATCTATGCATGTTTTTAAATCCATACAAGCATACATTTTAAAAAGGTCAAATTTACAACATATAAATTTTAAAAATAAAATTGACAAAGGAAAAAAATAAACTAGTACTGTGTGGTGGTGGTGTTGTCGTTTTGAGATAGGGTCTCTCTTTGTAGCCCAGGCTAGCCTGGAACTTGCTATGCAGCCCAGGGTGGCCTTGAACTTATGATCCTTCCACCTCATCCTCCTGAGTGCTGGGATTAGCCCAGTACTAGTACTCTTTTAATTATTCCAGTGCTATCTCTATTTTTTACTGAAACAAATTAACAAAGCGAGGACAGTTTCCAAAAACAATAAAGTATGTTAGAATTAAAGAAATGGACTGTGGATTTCCATTTCCAGAAACACACCAGACTAGATGTTCAAAGAAATTTTTCTCAATACTAAATTCCCTCAAAATGCTCTTTGGAAATATATCAGAGCTTGTGTTAAAGCAAAGGCAGAAATAAGTACAGGCAGTTCCCTTATATGAAACTTTTGGAGCCAGCAGTAGGTTGAATTCAGAATTTTGAAGGTTATTATCATAGGGATAACATAGCATATTTAACATATAGCACATCAATATCCCAGCACTATCTGGTATAATACCCATAACTAAACACATTCATATTTCTGCAGTGAGTTTACAGCACTTTAGGTTATGTTCTGCTCATTTAAAAAATACGTTTAGATTGTCAAAGCTTATAGGAATCAGTGAAAGTCCAGATAGATGAAAGTGCAAGTCAGGGCATTCCCTTGAGGAAAAAAATACCAACTCCTAGAGAGTTGGTGTTTGCACTTTAAAGCATAGCTGCCCACAGACAGCCCAAACAGGGAAGATTAGACCAAAACCAGGGTTACGGGAGAATCCCAAAGGACAACATCTTTAGTGAGTTATCAAAGGAAGGAAAAATAAATAAAGATGACTCAGAGGCAGATAACAATGTCCTGAGGTCCAGAAAGAAGAAAAAAATCTCCTGTGACAATTCCTGACCACATGACTGTACTCACATGGGTTTAGGGTCTGAAAAATCCAAATACCGGTAACAGTGTAGTTTTAGGTAGACGTGTAATCTCAGTACTTTGAAGCCTGAGGCAGAAGGATTGTGAGACTTAGGCCAGCCTGGACGACACAGTGAGATTCTGTCACAAAAAAAAACAAAAACAAAAACAAAAAGTAATTTTAAGTGGTGTCAAGAGGATAGTGAGGCACACTGTAGGGGCTTGGCAAAACCAAATGCAAACATACCCGAAGTAACCTCATTTAAACAGAGTACCTAAAGAATGCCCACAGACAGAAGTTCATGAAACAGGGGTGGGTTACATTCAGTTGGTTAGAGCATGGTGGTAAAACCTCATGAAATATATGTTCACACCCAAAAGTCACTGAGATCACACACCATACCAAGAGTGTGAATCTGAGGGAACAATGAAATGCTGAGTCACATCTGCAAAACTATACATAGTGGAATTATCAGGCAATGACTGTATATTTAATAAATTAAAAAAAAAAAGATGGGATCAAAAGATGGGATGAACGGTAAAAGGAACAAAAGACACCGAAAACTAAGCAAATTTGAAAAAGGCAGAAGAATTTCTAGAAATGAAAAATTCACTAACTTAAGATGAAAACAACATGCTAAAATTGATTCACTAGTAAACCAGACCCATGTTTAAAAAGAACCAATGAACTAAACAGCAGTCTCCAACCTTTTTGGCACCAGGGACCAGTTTCGCAGAACACAATTTTTCCACAGTCGGCTCTGACAGGAGGCAGAGCTCAGGCAGTAATGCGAGTGATGGGGACTGGATCTAAATACAGAAGTTCCACTCACTTGCCTGCACTCACTTCCTACTATGTGACCCAGTTCCAAACAGGCCATGGACAATACTAGTCTGTGGCCTGGGGTTTGGTGACCTCTGTCAGTGCTTCTCTGCTATTCATATGGTTTTCAATGGCTGTTTTGGGAGTGGGCTGCCAGGTCCTTCTCCTAAGTCTACAGCTCCTGGTTTTCCCAGGCAGTCTCCTATCCTAGGACTAACCAGGCCTGATCCTGTTTAGCGTCCAAGAACAGAGGGTATCCAACACCAGCATGGTGTGGGTACAGACCAATTAAAGAATAAGAGTGTCTTATTCTTTAATATCTAAACTAGTAAATATCTAAACTAGTAAAACAAAGAAATGCTGCTGTCAAAATGCTTGGATTCTAATTCTAGCTCTTTCCTTGTTGTATTAATCTAGGGCAAGCTACTTAACCTTTCTAAGCCATGATTTTCTCTAGTGGAAAACAGGATAATGCCTACCTTATACAGGTGTTGTGACTATTAAATGAAATCAAAATATACACTTAGAACAGAAATCAATAAGTTTTACCAAATGACAATTTAAAAATAAAAAATTTAAACCTGCAAAGTGGAGTAAAATAGTAATAAAATTAAGATTTAGACAGGGAGGAAATAAGCGTACCTGGATAATGGTTTGTTTTCCAAATCTATGAAGAGAAAAGCAGGACACTGACCCTGTTTTACTTGTCAGTTCTGCTAACACACTTCTTAGAGGATATAGTCACTCTAAGATATCCCTTGTGCTTCTTTCTTGTACACTAATCTGATTCCATGCCACTCTCCAAATCCTCCGAAATTTATAAGCAATTAGGAAAAGATACTATTCCAATCCTTTTATTCAGCATCTTAAGCTCTGCTTTGTGAATTGGGGGGGGGGGGTATTGGATACTTACTTTTCATTAGCTTTCCTGATAATTCTTTCAGTGGAGAAGAGGTACTATTTCTACTGGCTACTATAAGTCTGGAAGAGGATTCTTGGGTATCCATAGAAACTTGAGGAGTTCCTGCTCTGGCCATTTCAAGATGGAGAGAATGGGTACTGTCACATTCCTGGGAAAGTGGCAAGTGATTCTGAGTGCTGTTAGTTCTATCATTCAGGTCAAGTCCTTCTGATTGAGTCATAAGCAATTGCGCTGAGCTGGAATCCTCCAATCTCTTGTCAAGAGACTCAGTTATAAAAGATGCTGTGGTTTCATGCTTTTTAGATGGAGAGACGGGCTCAGCCAGTGAGCTCTGCTTCACTGTGTTCAGACTGTATGCTCTTATTCGAGACCAAGTTGTAGAGTGAAAACTTTCAGCCTCTAACCAAAATTTAACCAAATGCTCCATTCGCCGAAGTCCCATGAATTGAATGAAATATGGGAGGACAACAGTGTCATGCAAGACTTGTTCGAGGGTCTTTGAAAGACTTGATTTGGTCTCTTGAGTCTGATAGTCCAGACAAGATCTGCCTAAAAGACAGAAGCAAAAGAATAAGCAGTACAGTAACAAATAATTTCAGATCTAAAGATCAGTCAATTGGCTGGAGGTGTGGCTCAGTGGTAAAGCACCTGCAAAAGCACGAGTGAGGTCCTGGGTTCAACTCCGCAGTACCACAAAACAAAACAAAACAAAACAAAACAAAAAAGTCAATCACTTTTAGCAAGAATGGTATCAGAGGTTCTAGCAATTAAAATGAGTAACCAATTAGAAATAATATGACTTTGATTTCTAAACAAAGAAAAATTGTCCAAAACTTAAGTTATAAAAAAGTACTTTGTTATTCAATCCTCCTATCTCTGCTGATAGCAATTCAGGCAATGTACATTCTTAAATATGAAAAAATACTCACCATCAGAAGCGCAAATTAATACAAGATACTTTTTTCCCCCTGCAGTACTTGCAGTACTAGGGAGGTTGAAACCAGGGCCTTGTGCATGCTAGGCATGTGCTCTGCCACTAAGCTATACCCTCAGCCCCTTTTTTATTTTTTAATTTTTTACAGTACCAGGGAGTTGAACCCAGGGCTTCACTCATGCTTTTTACGAGCTCTACCACTGTGCCACAGCCCTAGCCCTATTTTTTATACTGAGACAGGGTCTCACTAAATTGCACAGACTGCCTGTCCTTAAGCTCATGATCCTCCTGCCACCATGTCCCAAATTGCTAGGATTATAGGCAAGTGCCAAGATGACATTTTTGCCTGTCATATTGCGAGGTGCTTTTTCAAAAAATAATAAGTACTAACAAGGGCATAGGGATACAGGCAACATTCTCATGCACTGGTGATGAGAATATAAACTGGCAAAATCTTTTTGGAGGATTACTCAGGAACATATAGCGAAGCCTTAGCAAACTGTGTAACTGCGTTTGTGGGCACTTATCCTGAGGAAGATTTGTGGATGTGTGGATACAGCTATAAAGGCATTATGAACTCTCAGAATCATTTACAACAATCAGGAGTAGCTTTGGGATTTTATCTTGAAAAATAAAACTAAATAAAAGATATGTTTATTTTACTTTATAATTAGCTAATTTTAAGTTATCATTTTAGCCACAAGCTAATTACTAGAATAAACAAAAAAGTGAAAGAATACATTTTTGGCCTTCAGAGCATGACGATAAAGAGGGTCGTTTTTATAAAATCACTTGCGAGTTTCATTAATTTCAAAAGAGCTTCAAAAGGGCCTTCCTAATCCTTGGATAGTCAAATCAATTTCTTTTGAAGCCCTTCATGTGTCATCATCCTCAATGACTGTCTTATTGCCAACGCTAACTAGTCCATTTCTAACATCACTTCATGAACTTGAGGAAATCCTGGAATTCTCCAAGACTTACAATTTCTTTTAATTAAACTATTTGTTTTGAGATAATGGCAGATATGTATGCAGGTATAAGAAATAATATAGAAAAAGCCCTTGTAGCATTGCAGGTGTAACCCAATGGTCGAGTGCTGGCCTGGCATCTGTGACATCCTTGGTTCTATCCCTAGCAGAAAGGGAAGGAGGGAAAAAGGAAGGAAGAAGGATGGAGAGAAAGAAGGAAAAAAAGAAAGGAAAAAAATTCAAACTTTTTAGTTTTCTCTGTGGTGATATCTTGCAAAAATATATTGTTGTTGTTGTTGTTAGGTGCCGTCGAGTCGGTATCCGACTCACAGCGACCCTCATAGGGTTTTCAATGGCTGACTGTTTCGGAATTGCCTTGGGAGTGGATTGCCAGGTCCTTCTCCCATTTTTGCGGTGCTGGGAATTGAACCCAGGACCTCAGAGACTGCAGCACAGCACTCTACCAATTGAGCTAAATCCCAGCCGCAAAAGTATATAGTACCACGATATTATATTGATACAATCTGCCAATTTCACTCAGATTCAGATTCCCTCTATTTTACATGTACGTGTGTGTGCATAATTCTCTGTATTTTAGTATACATAGATATGTGTATCTACTGCCAAGATACGGAAAAGCTTCAACACTACAAAGATTCCTCACGTTGTCCTTTTTTAATCAAACGCACTCACCTCTCTTACCTCCCTGTCCTAACATCTGGCAAACATAAACCTGTTTTTCTTTTCTTCAATTTTGTCATTTCAAGAATGCTATACAGAGTCAGGCATGGTGGCACATCCCTGTAATCCTAGCATTTGGGAGGCTGAGACAGAGAGATTGCCATGAATTTGAGGCCAGGTACACAGCAAGTTCCAGGCCAGCTGGGGCTACACAGCAAGACCCTGTCTCATAAAAAAAACAAACAAACAAAGAACAAAAAAAAAAAAAAAGAAAGAAAGAAAGAAAGGAAAAAGGAGTGCTATACAAATGGAATCATGCTGCATTATAACCTTTTAGGACTGGGTTTTGTCACTCAGCCCAATCCCCTTGAGAATCATCCACTTGTTGGCGTTTTTCAGTGGTCTATGGCTTTTTATTCCTAAGTAGTATTTCATTCTATGAAAGTATCATCAGTTCACTCACCTGTTGAAGGACATTCACTTTTTCACTATTAAGCTGCCACAAATATTCATTATATTGGCTTTTATGTGAACACAAATGTTTATTTCTCTGAGATAAATGCCAAATGGTGCAATTATGGGGTCACACAGTGATTGCATGTGTAGCTTCACAGGAAACTTCCAAACTTTATCTGAGGAGGCTGCATGTATCCAGTAAGACTTATAATTTTACTTTTGACCAATAAGCATATTGTTAGCAGTAAAGACACTGAGTGTGACCCACAAAGACTCTGAGGACCCTGGCTTTAAATAAACCCAAATGTTAAGCACAAACACATTGAAAAAGGGAGTAATTTTATTAGAAGTCAACTCATTAATGGATTTTTTTCAGTTTATGACAACAAGACATGCAATTTTTATAAGTGCAGAAATTTGGGTAACAATACTCAAAAAATAAGGATCTCCTACATAGCTTTTTGTTTGGGGGAATGTTATTTTATCACATCAGGGATCCTACCATACGTACTGCTATGTGACCTGCTTTTTTCACTTTAGTATGTTTTAGACACATTCCTATGTCTTTTTTTTTTTTTTTGGCTTTTTAATGGCTACACTGTATGCTAGAGTATGAACACATAACTTGACTATTTCCCTATTAACAGATGTTGTTGTTGTTGTTAGGTGCCATCGAGTCGGTATCCGACTCATAGCGACCCTCATGGGGTTTTCAATGGCTGACTGTTTCGGGATTGTCTTGGGAGTGGATTGCCAGGACCTTCTCCCACTTTTGCGGTGCTGGGAATTGAACTCGGGACCTCAGAGACTGCAGCGCAGCGCTCTACCCACTGAGCTAAATCCCAGCCCATTTAACAGATAGTGACATATTATTCCTAATTTTTTGCTATCATGAGCAATGCTACTATGAATAGCCTACACATACCTATCTATGGCGCTGGAATTTAGCTCAGTTGGTAGAGTGCTGCTCTGCAGTCTCTGAGGTCCCGAGTTCAATTCCCAGCACTGCAAAAACGGGAGAAGGATGTGGCCATCCACTCCTAAGGCAGTCCCAAAACAATCAGCCATTGAAAATCCTATAAGGGTCGCTATGAGTTGGACACAATTCAACAGCACCTAACAACTTATCTACACACCTCTGTACATATGAGGGAGGATATCTGAGGGCCAGGGCTTGTCTAAATAGCATGCATATTTTATATTTTTTGATAAATATTTTCAAACTCACTGCTTTCCAAAAATATCTTCACCAACTTATACTGTCATTAAATGAGACTGACCATTTCCCTGCATCTACACTAATATTCAAATTATCAAACGTTTAATATATGCTAATGTGTTTTAGCTCATTATCTTAACTGTGTTTCCCTGAGTACTACTGAAGTGAGGCATCTTTTTCACATATTTTACTTGTGGTCAAATAACCTAGAATTTGCTTATCTTTCTATTAGCCATGTTTTATACAGGCACGTAACACAGTGCCATCCATTACACTTGTTGCCATTATTTTAGTTTAAAGATATTTTTTCCAATTCCCTTCCATTTATGAAGTTCAGTATCCTATGACAGGAGTTTCATATATCGTGCTCAAGTTTTCCCTCTACTAGACATTAACAAAAAGTGAAAGACACATACCCAGATCCCCAAAGTGAGCGGCCTCCATATGGCTTGGTTGCTTCTTAAGTGTTGCTGTCCTGCTACTTGAAAAGGAGTCCATGTTGGCGGAAATGGCATTGATTGCAACATGACTTGGTCCTGCAGCCTCCAGCAAGGCATGATTTTTAGTGCTTTTTTGTGGGGAATGTATGGATGTTGAAGCTATAATTTAAAAAACAAATTGTTAAAAATTAAACACAATTTGATAATCTAAAACTTTCATAAGAGGGCCTTTAAAAATTAAATTTTCTTACCCTTCGCTTAAGCAACACACTCAGCAAAAAGTACTTAAGATGAAAGGTAACTCAATCAGAAGAAAGTTGGAAAGAAAACACTCTAATATTATTTATGACTCTCAAAATACTATATTAAAACTGGAACTTAAAAGACAGGGATCACTGGGCACTCGTTGCGTGCCTATAATGCCAGCCATTTGGGAAGCTGAGGCAGGAGAATCATAGGTTTGAGGCCAGAGGCAGCTTGCACAATTTAGGGAGACCCGTTTCAAATTTTTTTTTTTTTTAAAGAGGTGGGGGTAGTGCTGAGGATGCACTTGCCCAGTATGTGTGAAGCCCTGGACTCAAACCTCAGGAGAAACAAAAGTGTGTGTGGCAAGGAGCTTGGCAGTAAGCCACAATTTCTTAAAGTTCTTTTGTAAGAGTCATTGACACTTGTATGGAATAAATAAGCCAGGCAGAATTTTAGTTCAGCTGTAGTGACAAGTTCAAGCATTCAAGGGTTACTTTGACAATACTGTAATACTGAGTTATTTCCAGTTAACTCGTTGGTAACTAACTTCTAATGTCTTTATTTTGAAGTCAAAAGGATGATACCAATGGTCCTTCAAACTACTAAAGAAATATACTGAGCTGGTCATGGTGACACCTAGCAGCTTGGGAGGCAGAGGCAGGAGGAATGGGAGTTTGAGCCAGAGACGGCCTTGTGTAACTTAGGGAGACCTTGTCTCAATATAAAAAAAAGGGCTGGGAGTGTGGCTCGGTAGAATGTTTGCAAAAGCATGAGTGAGGCCCTATGTTCAATCCCCCAGTACCTCTCTCTCTCTCTCTCTATATATATATATATATGTATATATATACAGACACACACACACATATATAGGCCGAGATGTAGCTCAGTTGGTAGAATGCTGGTCTGCACTCTCTGAGGACCCTAGGTTCAGCCCCCAGCACCGCAAAAATGAGAGACGGATGTGGCAATCTACTCCTGAAGCAATCCCACAACAATCAGCCATTGAAAACCCTATGAGGATCCCTATGAGTTGTATCCAGCTCCACGGCACCTACCAACAACAACAATACACACATAATTATTTTTGTAGTGCTGGGAATCAAACCCAGGGCCTGCCTTGCACTTGCTAGGCAAGCACTTTACCAATGAGCTACATCCCTAACCTATACTTTGTACATTTTAAGTGTGCTTAATGTTTAAGCAGTTTGAACTTTGTTCATCAATGTATTTTATTAAATGGAAAAATTTTGTTATTCAATTAAAAAATAAGTATTCTAAGGAATATTTTTCTAGATTGTTCCCCATCATTTAAATTTTACTCCTGAAGCAAACAAAGATTAAGGAACTGAAAGGGATCTATATTTCAAAATACTTTCTGACTTTGATATTTTCTTCTTCTCCCTACCCCACTGTTTTTTCTGAGATAGGATCTTGCTGTGTAACCCAGGCTAACCTCAAACTTGAGAGCCTCCTGCCTCAGGCTCTGGAGTGCTAGGAATATAGGCATGACCACCATGCCCAGCTTGGCTCTGGTATTTTCTATCCTCCACACACGAAGCTTTCAAAGAAAGATCTCTCTTCTTTTTGTAGTACTGGATGTTAAACCATGGTCTCACACATGCTAGGAAAGCACTCCACCACTGAGCTGTTTTCTTGTACAGACAATAAGCTTGTAGCTTAAGATTCTACTGGAATGATGAGACTTTCTAATTATTTCTTAATCAGATGTCTATGATAATTAAAATGTAATTAATTCATTTGTACAAGGCCTTTCTCTCCCTTTCTATAAACTAATTTTCAGGACTGAGAGTTAAACCCAGAGCCTCACATGTGAGGCAAGCACTCCACTACTAAGCTGTACCCTTAGACCATTTTTTAGTTTTTGAGACAGTGTTTTGCTAAGTTGTGTAGGCTGCCTCTGGCCTCAAACTCACAATCATCCTATCTCAGCCTCTGGAGCTGCTGTGATTACAGAAGTGGGCTATGGTGGCTAGCTCATAGTTTGTTGTCTGCTCCCCTCCACTGTACTGAGGGGTTGAGCCAGGCCTTCATGCATGTTAGGCAAATCCTCTATTATTGAGCTGTACTACCAGCTCTTTATCTTTTTTTTATTTTTAAGAGATGGTCTCCCTAAGTTGTACAGTCTGCCTCTAGTCTTGAACCTGTGATTCTCCTGTCTTAGCCTCCTGAGCCACTGGAATTATACAGGCATGGGCCACGGCACCTGGCTCCCCCTCTTTAACTTTTTTCTTAGACTGTTGTTGTTACTGGGTGCTGTCAGTCAGGTCCGGCTCATAGTGACCCTCACTGGGTCTTCAATGACAGGTTGTTTTGGAATTGCTTCAGGAGTGGACTGCCATATCCTTCTCCCATTTTTGCGGTGTGGGGATTGAATTCGGAGGCTTAGGGAACGTGGAGCAGCACTCTACCAACTAAGCTGAACTAGGACTGCTTCAGGAATAGAATGCCGTGTCCTCCCGTTTTTGTAGTGCTGGGGATCGAACCTGGGTCCTCAGAGAGTGCAGAGGTGCATTCTACTAACTGAGCTAAACCCCAGCCCCTCTGGTAGAACTAGTACCTTATATTTATCTGCTCCTTCCTGATGTTCTTGCTTTTTTCTCCATGGCATTATACTCCGTAATTTCCTCTTTTATCTGTTCATCTCTCTCATTCTTTTAGTATATATTTATCAAACGCCCACTGTATCAGATATGGCACCCTTGACTCCGCTTCCTCCTGAGGCTGTTTTTTAATCCTTTCTGCTATGTTAGATAATGCACGCTCAAACTTTCAATACTTCTTAGAGCAACAGTTTTCGAACTTTTTGTTTCTTTTTTTAAGCGGGAAGCACCACCCACACCAATTACACTTAATAAAATACAAACCCTGGTATGCCTATAAAATAGACAAAACCAGAGTAACTCTGACTGAGTTGAGGGAACGGTCTCTCGGTCTTTCGTGGCTTCAATGTGGACCCGCCCGAAAGTAGCTCCTATGGCATGCCTCTGTGAGCAGCTGGAGAATTCTGGCCTGAATCTCAGTCCTGTCCTTTGACCTGGGCTCTGGTCTTGAGTCTCAATTTATTTACTACTGGACATTTCCACTTTGGTTTTGCCATCTCAAGTCCAATCTCAAAATGTCAAACTTACCGTGTCTTCTCTAAACTAGTTCTCCTTCCTAATTTCCCTGTCTCTGTTCAATTCACCAGTCTCCAAAGCTCAAAATTATGGTCCCATACTTTTTCACTATATCTGTTTACTTGTCAGTATCTATTGTCTTTTCCTTCCAGATATTTAACCCCTTGACTATCATTGGGATACACCTCAAGAAGTGTGTATGAATTTGACAGAAAATCAAGAAAGTGGTTTATTTTACAAATTCATATATATTTTGTAAAAAAAAAAAATTTATAGTGCTGGAAATCAAACCCAGGGCCTGACTAGCACTTGTATATAATGTATGTAAATGAATGACTCAGAAGCACTTCCTACTCAACATGTTAAAACTGAACACATAATTTCCCAGCTTAGCTCTGTGAGGCAAGCCAGAAAAGTAGCCAACAAACTTAAATCTCCCTCTCCCTTATATTTAATATCTTATCAATAACAAAGTTCTGTTCATTTTACCTCCTATTTTTTTCAAACCTTTCCAGATCATTATTTTCATCACTACCAGTCTAACCCAAACCATCTGTGGAATTATTTGATTAATGTTCCTCTCCCCTACCAATCTATAAGTTAAGTACAAGGAGAATCCAAGTCTTTTCTTTTTTCTTCACTGTTTTAGCCTCAGTTTTGGTCTAACGTCTAGAAGAGAAAAGGTGTTCTGCAAATGATAGTTGTTATTGTTTTTATTATTTGCTATTGTTCTATGTATACATTTATCTTTCTAATCATACTGCAAACTTCTTGAGAGACTATTTCCTGTACGCTTTTTGTATTATCCTAAGGTTAAGTCTCTGCAGCAGTAGCCCTGTGGCATCCGATCCCGTCAGATCTCGGAAGCTAAGCAGGGTCAGGCCTGGTTAGTACCTGGATGGGAGACCGCCTGGGAACACCAGAAGCTCTAGGTTTGGGAGAAGGACCTGGCAACCCCCTCCCAAAAATCAATCTGCCATTGAAAACCCTATGAACAGCAGAGAAGCACTGACAGTAGTGTTTCCCCTGTTGTAAGAGGGTCGCTATGAGTCGGATACCGACTCGATGGCACCTAACAACAACAAGGTTAAGTCTGTAACTGCTAAGCACAGATTGTGTACTGACATCAACATATGAACATGGAATTTGTTGGCCTGGATTTTTAGTTTAGAGATTGAAAAATTAACTTAGAAATAGAATGAGGCTGATCAACTCATTCTACAAATGAGAAATCTAAAGAAAGTCACCTGATTTCCCTAGGTCAGACTGCTAGTGGCAAAGTTTAGAGTAGAAGACTGAGGTTCTAAATGCCTGAGACATCAATGTTTCTTCCTTCTGTTACAATCAGATAGTCTTCACAAGCATTTGCTTGCTCCTAGCTATGGGCTGGGATTTAGCTCAGTTGGTAGAGCGCTGCGCTGCAGTCTCTGAGGTCCTGAGTTCAACTCCCAGCACCGCAAAAATGGGAGAAGGACCTGGCAATCCACTCCCAAGGCAATCCTGAGAAACAGTCAGCCACTGAAAACCCTATGAGGGTCGCTATGAGTCGGATACTGACTCGACGGCACCTAACAACAACAACAAGTTTTTATTACTACCAGTTAGATTTGGCTTGAAGAAGACAGTTTGAACTAACATGGACTCCAGTTTAGTTAAATAATTAGAAACAAGCAGACAACTAGAAGGCTATAAGGTACCTATTTTTCCTCTAATTCTGCAAGTCTCGTTGTAAGTTATAGTAAATCTCTCTCTGGAAAATGGAATGTGTAAACACAATGCTGGCCATATAACACAAATACTAGAAAGATATTTAATAAGTAAGTAGTAATCTACAGATTTTACGTAAATAAGTTACACTTAACGAAATTTGTATGTACTGAGGATGGAAATAATTTCCCATTGTACTTTTCTCATTGTAATCACTATATACTGGACATAATGAAATTATTCAAAAACACAACAGAGCTTACAATCTAAAAAAGCACACCTAACCTATAAATAAGGATATGGTATTAATGACAACCAAGTACTCCGAATAAATTTTAAATCAAGGTTCTCCATCCAGTGTAATAAAGAGGTGAAAACTGTAACCATCCACATTTCTGAATAAATGGAAAACCACGTCTTATAAGTGGGAGTGCTCTCCCTTAGTTGTCAGACTGGTCAGTTTCTGTTTTACTGAATAAAGTCGACTAATCGCTTTTAGGGAACAAACAAATGTATGATTAATCAGAAGGGTACTGGTTCCCTGTAATCACTAGAACTTTGTTGTTGTTGTTAGGTGCCCTTGAGTCAGTATCCGACTCACAGAGACCCTCATAGGGTTTTCAATGGCTGATTGTTTCGGGATTGCCTTGGGAGTGGATTGCCAGGGCCTTCTCCCATTTTTGTGGTGCTGGGAATTGAACTTGGGACCTCAGAGACTGCAGCGCAGCACTCTACCAACTGAGCTAAATCCCAGCCCAAATCACTAGAACAGCCAACAAATAAATACTCAAAACCTATCACACGCTAGCAGTAAAAACTTAAACAGGTTAAAGAGAGAAATAAGTCACAATCATAAATAATTATAAAATAAGGCAGAAATGATTAATGCTAAGAGAAAGGTGAAGATAAGTTTAAAGAGCTCATAAATGCAAACCACATCACTTTTTAATACCATGGAATTCACCTGAACTTACCTTTAATGGACTTGACATCTGAGGTCTTCTCTTGTTCTTTGCCTTTCACTAGAAGACAAAAGGGCACTATGACCAACTTTTGCAGTCAACAAGATCCATTCTACACATGGTCAAAATCAGGGAAATTTGATTCTAACAGATGAGTGTTCAAAGTTCCGGAGAGATGGACTATGTGCCTTGAGTAGGGCAGGCCAGTTGCCAAGAAAAATTTCTCTAAGGAGTGACCTCTGAACAGCATTCAGTCAAAAACTTTGGGAGAGTTTTTAAAGAGACAACCTAGTCATAACACCTGGGTTCAACTTCTGCCTCTGCCACTTACTAGCCATGTTATCTTGGACAAGCTACTTTACTTCACTGGGCCTTAATTTCCTTGATGAATATAATTAGCTCAGTAATAAAACTCACCTTAGATGGTTGAGATGAAAAACCAAATACTTGTCAAGGGCATTTGAAGAGTAAGTAGCACAGTAAATTCAGGATAAATGTGAACTGAAATTATTACCAAGCGTCACCCACTGTACTGGTTACTACAAGCATAGCGAGGGAAAAGATTTCTTTGGTTATATACCATATCTTACTTCTTTTGCATTCCCCTCATACTATCAAATACAGACATTCTAAATCTATGATCATTGTAAACCCGTTTTTTTTTTTTTTTTTGGGCGGTACTGGGGATTGAACCCAGGGCCTTGCACTTGCATGCTCTGCAAGTGCTAGACCACTGAGCTGCACCCCCAGCCCATATTTTTACTTTTGTGAGACAGGGTCTCACTAAGTTTCACAGATTGCCTCTGGTCTCGAACTTGCGGTCCTCCTGCCTCCGCCTCCCGAGCCACTGGGATTACAGGCGTGCGCCACCATGCCTGGCGATCATTGTAAACTTCTAACACTCATGGTTTAACAAGTTGTCTAAAATGAACGTATAATCTTTCCTCTATTATACAAAATGGTGAAAACTCTACTGCAAATAAGCTAACAATGTAGCATCCAAAAAAAGGAAGGTGCGTGAGAGCTTAAGACAAGTGTGAACTCTATTACAGAACCTGACAGAATACTTTTAACACACTTTACTTTTCTTGTGCTTTTTCAACATTTAACTTTCTCTAAATTCACCATGAAAAGTTTATCAAAGTAAGAAATTTCCAAATCCTAACACCTCTCTGTGCTCTGAAACATTCAAAGTTGAAAGGCTAGGAGCAGGAAACAACTAGTTCTCAAAGTATCTTACTGAAGTCAACCTATCAACACCTATTCAATGCTCAGTATGGGCAAGACATGCTCTTGGCTCAGAAAAGGTGCTGCCTTCATAAAGTCTTCTTTCTAGAGAAACACCACATGTTCTCACTCATATGTGGGAGCTGAATCAAAATTATAAGAAGGAAAAAATCCTATACAAAGGTCAGATCATA
The DNA here is from genome assembly GCA_007922755.1 of Pedetes capensis. Taxonomy (NCBI): domain Eukaryota; kingdom Metazoa; phylum Chordata; class Mammalia; order Rodentia; family Pedetidae; genus Pedetes; species Pedetes capensis. The sequence goes on from VMDO01006552.1 coordinate 47,288, forward strand.
ATAAAAGAAAAAAAAGCTAAGAATGGTATTATTATAGATGGTCTAGAAAATGCATGTAATAGTTCTGACAAGGTAAAAAGAAAGTTCACTGCAGGAAAAGTTTCTATCTTAAACAGAACTGGAACCCAAGGATTTACAGAAAAATATTACCATAAAAAGACAAGTAAATGGTAGAGAAGTCTTTGATGGGGGGGTGGGATAGGGGGAAGAGTACAAGAGGGTAAGGGAGAACCTATATGAATAATGTACAACAAAATGCATATATGGAAATGTCACAATGAAAAGCATGTCAGAATGAATCACATTAAAGTGTACATTAAAAATTTCCAATTAAAAAAAAAAAAGTCTTCTTTCTTTTGGGCTGGCCTGGAACTTGCTATGTTGCCCATGCTGGTCTTGAACTCACAACCCTTCTGCCTCAGCCTTCCAAATACTGAGGTAACAACAACAAGGTATGCGCTATGGCACCCAACCTAGAGTTTCCCATACTTAAGGCTTCCAATACCGCAGACAAACTGTGACTATTATACTTACATCTCCATTTTAAATTTCTTTCATCTTAAACATTCTCTTCCTATCAGTCAGATCTTCTGTGCAGTACTTCAAACATAAAAGTGCACACAAGACTTATCAAATATTAGCATTTTGCTTTATTTCCTTTTTCCCTGTAAATACTGTGTGAGCTACCTACGAGATGGCTTTGTTTTGTTTTTGAAACTCACTCCCTCCGTAGCCCAGGCCAAACTTTAGATCCTTCTCTGCCTTAGCCTCCTAAATGCTGGAATTACAGGCGTGCATCTCTACGCCCAGCTCTTGCAAACCTCAGGTTCCTATGAATCCTTACCTGACTCCTTTGCTCTTCCTCCCTTCCCAAAAATAAATACTATGCTAAATTAGATGCTCCTGCCTTTCATGTTTTTAGACATGGCGACATACAAACATATTAAAAAATGGTATTATTCTGCACCTCTTTGAAAATTACAGATGGTATTCTTCTATACCTGACTTGTATTCATCTAACATTTTGATGTCTATATTGATGCAGTAGTTCTAATTCACTTGTGGATCTCCAGTTGATTCATTGTAGCTACTTAATGCCTTTGTAAATATACTTTCATTTGCCCATTTTCCTGGTAATGAATTTATTTCCTAATCTTCACTTACAAACACGGATGTTATGCATATTCCTCTTTTTTTTCAGTACTGGGGAGGGTGGTCAAATTCAGGGGTTCCCGCATGCTTTGCAAGCACCGTAACGCTGAAGTGCACTCCAACTCATATTTTACTTTTTATCTTGAGACAGGGTCTCACTAAGTTATGCAGGCAGTCCCCGACCTCGAACTTACAATCCTCCTGCCTCCACCTCCCAAACTGCCGTGATTACAGTGATGCACCACTGTATCCAGCAGATGTTATGAACATTCTAATACATGTCTTACATAAATCTGCAAGAATTTCTCTAGGATAAATCCTGAGAAATAGAATAACTAAGGTGAAAAACTGAGTGCCTTTTTTGTTTTGTTTATTGAGACAGGGTCTTGCTTTGTAGCTTAGGCTGGCCTGAAATTCACTATATAGACCAGGCTGACCTTGAATTCACATTCCTCCTCCTGTCTCAGGCTCCTGAGTGCAGGGGTTACAGGCATGTGCGACTATGCCTGGTTAAACTGAGTGTATTTTAAATGACAACGGCTGTACCAATTCACACTCTGATAGCGGTGCTTCATATTCTTATCCTTGGTATTTACATTTTTGCCAACTTACTAGTTTTAAAATACTATTTGATTAAGTGCAGTTGTGCATCAGGGCACCAAGATGTTCTGAAAGTACAAGCCATTGTGACTGGCCACATTGTCCCCTATCCTCTGTCCTGCTAAATTTGACCTACCTCCGGAAAACCAGGAGGCACCAAGTGGAGCAGTTGGCCTCAAGATTTCAGATTAAACAGGAGTATTTGCTTCGGTATAACCACTCCAACTGATGAGGACTCATGGAAGAGCCTGCTTTGATCCATTGGATCTATGCCAGAACAGCAAATGTCCATCCCAATTTCAAACCCACTCCCAAGAACTCACCCTTAGGAGTTATGTTTGCAATTGAGTCCCTCTTTTTCTGGTATTATTTTTTCAAAACTGATAGGGATGGGATGGAAACACTTATCTGGGAAGGTAAATTGGACCAAACATTTAACATCTCATATTATCTCTGGCAAGGATGACTTTTGTATGCTTGCTTAAATAAATCTATTAACCACAAAAAAGAAGAAAAGTTATTTGATTTTTCCTTTAAGCTTAAACATCTTTCATGTTTACTGCCCATTCCTCTTTTGTGAACTGCCTCTTCTTGGTCTTTTACTTTTTTTTTGTAGAAATTCTACACATAGTCTGGGTATCAATCCTTTGTTGTTTGTGTTGCAAATATCCCAAGCATTGTTAAGTTTTAAATTTTAGTGTAGTTAAATTTATAACTAGCGTATCTTTCTGTGTTTTATTTTTAAAAATATCCTTTCCTATGCCAAGATTGGGGCTGGGATTTAGCTCAGTTGGTAGAGCGCCACTCTGCAGTCTCTGAGGTCCCGAGTTCGATTCCCAACACTGCAAAAATGGGAGAAGGATGTGGCAACCCACTCCCAAGGCAATCCCGATACAATCTGCTATTGAAAACTCTGAGGGTCGCTAGGAGTCGGACATGACTCAACAGCACCTAACAAGAACAACAACAACAACATGCCAAGATTAGATATTTCCTCCCTCTATATGTCATTCTACATGATTTCAAGTTTTGCTTTGCCATATTTTGGGCTCTTAACTACATGGACTTTATATGTATATATCATGGGCCAAATCTAGCCCACCACCAGTTTATTAAAAATAAAATTTTACTGCAGCACTGACTTGCCCATGTATTTACATACAGTCTATAGCAATGAGGATAGTGTATCACAGAAATCATTAAAGCCAGCAAAGCCTAAAATATTTATAACCTGATCCTTTACAGAAAAAGTGTGCCGGCTCCCAATATATATATTGGTTTTATATGTGTGTTTGTGTGTGTGTGTGTGTGTATATATACATATATATATATGTATATATGCATACACACACACACTGGTTTTTTGTGTTGGTTTGGGTTTTGCTTTTTTGTTGTTGTTGTGTTTTGTGTGGTACTGGGGGTTGAACCCAGGGCCTCCTGTGCTTGCATGCTTTTGCAAGTGCTGGACCACTGGGCTGCATCCCCAGCTGACTTTTTTTTACTTTCTGAGACAGGGTCTCGCTAAATTACACAGACTGTCTCTGGTCTTGAACTTGTGATCCTCCTGCCTCTGCCTCCCGAGTCACTGGGATTACAGGCGTGCGCCACCGTGCCCAGCTCTTGGTTTGGGTTTTGCCAGATGGATAGCAAGTGTCATTTATTGACTAGTCCATCCTTTCCCAATGACCTAGGATCTCCTTTTTATATATTAAGTTCCTGGATCTTTTCCATGCACTTGTTTTGAAAATATACCAAAGGAGTAGAGAATGGAAGAAGGGAAAACAAATGCAAAGCTATGGCAAAATAATCCTGCTTTCTCTATATTAATAAATGACATCTCAGAGGACTTCCTTAACCACCCAGTCTAAACAGAGATGACCAGGGTATTAATTTTCAAGGATGGTGAGAAGTGGTTGGATTTGGATATGTCCTGAGATAAACCCAACAGATTTGTTAATGAACCAGATAGAATAGCAAAGAAAGAGAAGTTCAAGGTTGTATTAAATTTTTAACCTAAGCAATTAAAAGTCCAAAAACCTGGTGAGCCGGTTTAGAAGGGCTAAATCTGGAATTAAGTTTTAGATATTATAAGTAAACTTGTCAGGGAGAGATAAAAAAGTGGACCAACAGCTGGATATACCAGTCTGGATTCAGGTGAGGAGCCAAGCTGAAGATGTAAATTTAGGAGTCATATACATATAGGTGGTATTTAAAGATGGCATTGGCTGTGCTTCCTGGTTGCGACGAGGTAAACAGCCTCAGCCACCAAATGCTAGTATCACCGGGAGGTTCTGCATCATAACCCTACAGCAACAGAGCGAGTGAACCATACACTGAAACCTCCGAAACTCACTCCTGAAGCTCAATGACATGCGACAGAAGCAATCAAGCTGAGTGAAATTTGTGCTGAAAAAAATTCTGCTGATTCCTAGAGGACATTTCTATGCGAAAGTGGAAATTTTTAAAAAATCATGAGAAAGATCTCAAAGAGAAGGCATTTCTTAAAAGGCAAAGGAGAATTCAATTTATAATTTCATCCACCCAGGGCCATGGGCTTCAACAATCTCCTCTGATGTCAGAAGAGCCAGTAACACTGCAATAGGAGAAATCACAGATGAGCATTTCTCAAAAGATCCAGATGCAGAAGAAAATCAAAACACAACAAAAACACTGAGAGGCAAAGTAAAACTAAAAAAATGCTAAGGTAATAAATATTTTTTTCATGTTTTCAAGGAAACATGTGGCATAATAAACTTTTGTCAGGAAAGAAAAATAAAATAAAGATGGTATTTAAAGTCTGGATGGGATCCCTAACAAGACTACCTCCAGCTTCTATCCTTGCCACAACCAGTCTCCAAAAAGCACCTGGAATGATTTTTTTAAAACATAAAATAAGATCAGCTCATTCTTCTTTTAAAACTTAAAAATAATTTTCTCTGTATTTGGAATAAAACCTAACCATGTCTCCAAGGCTCTGGATCTGATGCTTGCCCACTCTTTCACCATCACAGAAGCCCTCTGCCCTTTCTTAAATGACCTCAAGCTGTTTATTTCCTGCATTTAGAGTGCTCTTCGCTGGACTCTCTAAAGTTATCTGCTACTTACTGATCCGTTAGTTTTATGTTTCAAGGTTACTTGCTGAGTCCTTTGTCTAACATTCAACCAAAAGGCTTCTGAGTTACTCTTTCATTACACTTCATTCAATTTCTAAGAGTACAGAGAGAGAAAAAAAGAGAGAATTTACTTTTTTGTTGTCTACAGCAGCAGACAATAAGTTACATAGGTGCAGGGGATTTGTCTTGTTAGCTGTTCCATCGTGAGGGCCTAGCACAGTGCCTGGAAGATTATTGATACTCAAAGGTATTAGTTGGATAAACAGAAACAGCAGTCTGTTATGCAACATGCAATTAGCCTCATTATACTTAGAATGCTTTATTCCAAAAAAAAAAAAACTAACCACTCAACACTGCCAAATAACTCTGTAGAGCTACTACCAATAAAGCTTTTTACCATTTCACCAGTTTCATTCATTCATCAACTAGTATCAGTTACTAAAACACTATACCAAAGAAGAGGAATTCTTCAGAGTGGAATAGGGTCTTTCAGGAATCACTTGATTCTCAGTTGAGGGAAGAGAGAGAAGCAGGTTAACTGGCCTGTTGCAGGTTACACAGTTAATAACAGAGCTGTCATGTGAATCCAAGTCCCTGATTTAGTTTAATGCTCTTTCTAAAACCCGTTTCTGTCTGGTACACTCTCTCCGAAGGAACAAGAACTGACAGGATAGCCATCACTACCTAAAGAGACTCTCACTTGTTCATTTTGGCTATGTATTTTTAATGAAATGTAACAAACTTCCTTAAGATCCAATCATGGTGCCTCTATTGAAAAACTAGGCTGCTTCTGCAACTAAAGATCAGAAATACAACTAGTTCTTTCATAAAGTTAGAGTTACAGTAATTAGCAAACTTGCTAAGTCATCAAAAGTAGTCTTCCTCATTGGTGAGGTTAAGTGTTAAGTGATTTTATTTTAGAAATAGCAATGGGCCACTCTTCCTCTTCCCACCCCCCCCAAAAGAGGAAACTGGAAAACAGCAACGGTTGAAGAAAACAATTGTTTCACGTGTTTTCTTCTTTTAGACATAAATCCCTCAATATTCAGAAAAGCCAGACTTCCGTAATAAGGTCCAAAAGGGATTTCCTTGATAGTATGAAAAAAAATAATAATCATCATCATCCCTGAAAAGACGTTCTCAAACAAACGAGCGTTAACTTCTGCGGGCTTCAGCAAACACTTCTGGCCCAGCGCGACAACTGCCCTCCGAGCGCAGGCGAGGAGACCACCTTGTCCCTCCCTGCAGAGTCCTCCCTGCAAGGCATCAGGGGGCGTCTGCGCGGAGGCCAGGGGGCTCCCCGCGAGCGAGCCTCGCCGACGCCCTGGAGAAAGCCCTCGAAGGCCCACCTGCCCCACCGCCGCCCCCGAGGCCCAGCCAGGGTTCCCCCCGCCGGCGCCCCCGCAGCTACCTTTCCGCCGGAAGAAGGACATGGCAGGGCCCGGATCGGGGCGGAGGGCGCGGGGGGACTGTCGCGGGGAGGGCCCGGCTCCCCTCATTCAGCAACCGGCCCGGACTTCCGGGTCCGCAGGCGCTGCCGCACTAGCCGGAAAAAAGACCCTCCTTCCGGGAGTGGGCTCCACCGCCTCCTCGGGATGCCCGGGAAGCGCCCGCCGCCATATTATCAACAAGCCGCCCGCCCGGAGTTCCGGTCCTTCCCCGCGCGAGGCTTCACGGGAGGCCCGGCCGCCGGCCACGCCCCCTCCTCCGCGCCTCCTCCCGCCCGCGCCGCCCACGTGACCCCGCCCGCTGGCCGCTTGCTCGCTGGGTTTCCAGGCCACCCGGCTCCTGCCGCCTGCTGGGTCCCCGCCGCAGCTTTGTGTCCCCTGGCGCGGACCCTCCGCGGAGCGCTGCAGACCCAGCGACACCGACCCTTCTGGGGCTGCGACGGCGCGGGGCCTCGGGTGCCTGGCGCCGCTGGTGGCCGCTTTGCAGAGCGCGCGCTTCTCAAAGGCAAAGCCAGCCGGGCGCCGCGGCGGACCCCTGTCATTCCAGCTGTTCCACAGGCTGACGCAGGAGGATCGCAAGGTCGAGGCCACAGGCAGCCTGCGCGACTTAGCGAGACTCCGTCCCCAAATAATTTATTAACTAATTAAAAGAAAAATAAAAATCAGGGTCAACACTTCCTCGTCTTCTGTTTCGCAGTTGTTGTTGTTAGGTGCCATCAAGTCGGTATCCGACTCATAGCGACCCTGTGTACAACAGGGGAAACACTATTGTCCGTGCTTCTCTGCTGTTCAAAGGGTTTTCAATGGCAGATTGTGTTTGGGGAGTGGGTCGCCAGGTCTGTCTCCCAAGCCTACAGCACCTGGTGTTCCCAGGTGGTCTCCCATCCAGGTACTAACCAAGCCTGACCCTGCTTAGCTTCCGAGATCTGACGGGATCCGATGCCACAGGGCTAGGGCTGCAGGCCTGTTTCGCAGAGTTTTGCTAAATAGCAGTGGCCTACTGGCAGCTTCACCCTGCTCCCTCAGCCACCTGCGGCCCCAGGGGCGCTGACCATCCTGGCGCGAGGGTTCCAAGCGAACCAGAACCCTAATGAGGAAAAGTAGGCATAGCCTGCTTTGTGCGCCTTTAGAGGCTCCCTTCGTCATAGCGACCACCTTGGGAATGAATGAAGGGAGAAGTGGGCTTCATTTCAGAAGAAGAGCCCTGGAAATGCGCAAATTTGAAAGGAGCAAGAACATAAAAGCCCCGCCAGGAAATCGTCTTTCAAGTCTTATTTGCATACCGTTTTCCTGTGAATCTTCTGACCATCGACCCTTAAACCAGAATGAACCAAGCCTCCCCACTCTGTTGTCCCTGGCCACCCCATGAGTGCCCTCAGGGAATTAGTGATAATGGGGTAGCTGCAGCTCCTGTCAGGGAAGGAACCAGGAAGGTAGTGACAATAAGTACATGTTCGCTGAATTTTTCCACTGAAGTCTGTCATGGCACAGGCCGGGAAACCAAGGTCCAGAAGAGGCAACTTGCCCAAGACTGTTTAGTGTTATTAGTGTTAAGAGTATACTATATCCTGGGATTTTTCCTGTCATTCAAGGGGCCAAAAGGTCCACTCCTAATAGCTTATTTAAAGAAAACAAAACACTAAAAGGTGATTACAATAAAGATCTGTCATGCAATTCACATTCTCAACAATATGTGTTTAACTTCTGGGCAAATACTATGAAGGAAAGTGGGTCCCTCTGATCTGTTTTAAGACGAAGGGGCTGAGGGCCCACAATCCCACAATCCCCTTTAAAGGCATACCCCAATCCTGGGGTCTTTTCACCATATTATTAGAGAAGGGTAATAGATTTGCCTGTTTTTAAGTATATGAAAGGTCATCAAAGCTAACATTTATTGAAAAGTTACTATGTGCAAGTACTGTGCTAAATCCTCCAGATGAGTGACAGTCGTTAAGGGTGGTCCTGGTATGGGGGAAACTGGGCAGAGAATAAGAATGACCTGCCTAAGGTCACAAGCTATCCAGAGGTGAAAGCTAGATTTCAATATCAAGCCTCTGGCAGATAAGGAGAGCATGTCCAGAAACACTGGACAGGAGCAGGAAGCGCTGGCAGAGGCTGTGGATGTCCCTAGCAAGCTGGTGCTGGGGAAAGTCTGAGTTGTGCCTTCCCTACAGGTCAAAGGTGCCCTTGGAAACCAATCTTGGGGAGGACACAGTCCCATCTATGGTCAGGAAAACCATGGATCAAAAAGGAGATCCGCTGAAGTTTGAGAAGAGTGGTTTTGGGTTGCCGTCTAAGTGGGTTTTCTTTGCTGGACAAGCCTAAAGGGATAATTGGTTATCTAGTAGCGGGCCAAGTGTAGGTGTTCCCATTCCTAACAAGAAACCACAACCTCCTTGTTTCACTCCCTTTTCTTTCCCATCTGGAGTCCAATCCCTTGACAGGGGCCATTTTGTATTGTTTGACTGGTCAATTGGTTGGGGCATGAGGCCCAGAGAGGAGCGAAGAGTGCAAGCAATCCCTTGAATATCTCCGGTATGAGAGCAGTCCCTAAAGGATTGGAGGGAGGCCCTAGTTCTCAAAATCTCCTGAAACCCTTCATTCTCTCCAGCTGAGTGTAGAATCGGTGTAGAAGCAATGTCTTACCCCAACTTCCAATGTGACTGCTACCCTTCAGCCTTTCCTACCAGAAATTCTGAAGTTGATTTTGTTCCCCCAGACAGCTGAAGACATCCCAGTCAGCTAATCTTAACCATCATTATTTACTAAGACTTACAATGTGCACTCCATGTACTTAGCTTTTATAACCATGACCTCAATTATTCCTTCACCCTTGCCCCTCCACAAAAGAGAGAGAGAGATAGAGAGAGAGAGAGAGAGAGAGCCCATGAGATGGCTGCCATCATTACTTCAAATTTATAGAGCATGGCCGGAGGTTCAGTGCAATTGACCCAGGACCACAAGGTTAGTAATTTGGGCAAGTACAAGGAGATGTGTAATATTCAGCACCCCAGAAGCTTCAGGTGCCTTCTGAATCAGAATCATTGTTATGGTCTGGATCTGAAATGTCCCCCAAAGTCTTATGTTTAAAGGCCTGGTCACCAACCTGCGGTGTTTTGGGGAGGTAGTGGGACCTTTAAGAGGTGGAGGTGTATAGGAGGAAGTTAGGTCTCTTGGGGCATGCCTTTAAAGGGAATTGTGGGACCTCAGCCCCTTCATCTTGAGACAGATCAGAGGGACCCACTTTCCTTCATAGTATTTGCCCAGAGGTTAAATACATATTGTTGAGAATATGAATTCCATGACAGGTCTTTATTATAATCACCTTTTAGTGTTTTGTTTTCTTTAAATAAGCTATTAGGAGTGGGCCTTTTGGCCCCTTGAATGACAGCTAAAAACAAAAGACAAACAAACAAAAAAACCCTTCCCTTATGCCTGGCTGCTTTGAACAAGGAAATATCAGCCAAGCAACCCCTTCTTTGGCAACAAGCTGGGAGTATCCTGGCTGTTTTGAACACTCTACAATCAATCTGAGGAAACTCCATTCCAGTTGCAAGGACCACTGCAACCATGGTTGCTGCTGAAGCCATGACTCCTACTTCAGGAGGCCTTGCTTCAGTTACAGCCACTCCAGACAACTTCCTCTGGCTTTGGAAGTTGCCACTCTAGGCAAGAAAAGCCCCCATGAGCTCTAGATGACCTTGTTCACCCTGCTGTGGGGCATCTGCCTCCCGGTCTGGCCCAGATATTCTGACAGGCGGTGGCACCTTGCACACAGATATTAAACACAATTCACTCAGGACCCTCGGGTGAGGGGTGCGGACTCCTGCGCATGGACTCCTATGGCCCTTGGGACGTTGGCAGAGATGGGAGAAAGGAAAAGCCTCGGGCACTTTTGCCTTGTGGGGGGGATAAACACAGCTCTTTATTTCTCTGCCTTTATCAGGGCAGAGAGAAAACCCAAAGCCTACAGGTTTAAGTGCTAGCAGCTCTTATACAGTCTCAAGGGCAGATGCTTCCATGTTGGTGGTCTCGGCAGAGAGCAAGTTCTTTCCTTGTTGATGGTCGCATCGGGGAGAGCGTTCTTTCCTCATCAAAGGTCCAGGTGAGAGAACAGAGAGAGCAGTTTCCTCATCACTGGTCCGGGTAAAAAGGGCTCTTTCCTTGTTGGTGGTGGAAGGTCCAGGTGAAAAAGGGCCGAGCTGCTGCAGTGCAGCTCCTTATATAGCTCGCCCACAGAATGGCCTGAGCCAATCAGCTTTGAGTCCAATTGTCCAGTCAGGTTCGGGGGATTTGTGAAGGGTTTTTGTACAAACATCCAACCAAGTTACTTTCATTTTCCCTAGATTTAGCCGTTTTCCGAGTTTTGGGGGTTTTGCCAATTTCCTCCCAATTTCTCCCTACACCCTGCAACTGGTTTTTTTTTTTTTTTTTTTTTTGCAGTACTGGGGGTTGAACCCAGGGCCTCGCGCCTGCATGCTCTGCAAGTGCTGGACCACTGAGCTGCACCTCAGCCCATTTTTTTTTACTTTTTGAGACAGGGTCTCGCTAAATTACGCAGACTTCCTCTGGTCTCGAACTTGCGATCCTCCCGCCTCCGCCTCCCGAGCCGCTGGGATTACAGGCGTGCGCCACCACGCCGGGCCCCTGCAACTGTTTTTACTTAAGACAGAATGGGAGCACCTCCCCAGCAACTCAGAACAAAGACTATGATTGGTACAACGTGAGGCTTGTGATTGGTTCACAAGTGAGGCTTGTTATTGGTACTTATGTATGCCATGTAAGGCTTACGATTGGTGGAACTAGCATCTGTGCACATGTAAGGCTGTGGTTGGTGGAATTACAATCCAAACACAAGTGTGCTGTGCCCTTTTCCTAGCTATATGAGAAGTCTTGTGTGTTTAGTCCACGAGGTTTCTCCTGTGTGCTTCTCCCCTCCCCAGTGTCCCCAGTGCTACAACATTAATCCCAATGAAGCCTTCTCCCAAATGGTCTCTTATTGCTTATCCCTGTTTTTTTGTCATGGGTAGAGAAGGCTGAACTGGTTAAATGAAGACCAGACAAATGCCTTGGGCGTTTAGCCTCTGTTATGGCTTAAATCTAAAATGTCCCCCAAAGATCCTGTGTTAGAATATTGGGTCTCAAGCTGGGGACACTGTCCTAGGAGGTTATGGGACTCTGGGAGCAGGATCTAACTTTGCAGAAGTAGGACACTGGCAGTGGGCCTTTGGAGGTTTTAACCTGGAGCCTCAGTTCCAGTCACTTTCTCTGCTGTCTGTTTCCTGGTTGCAAAGATGTGAGGTTCTCTACCCTGGGCCCTACTGCCGCCTACACTTGACCCACCAATATTATGGGCTGATCCTCTGTGGTCTCCCAGGAAATATTTCCTCCCATAAGTCTGCTTCAGTTGGTTTCTCTGTCACAAAGGTGCATCAGCTGACTAATATAGCCTTAGACTCACCCAGCAGCAGAGAGAAGGCACCTGAAGAGCTTCAGAGAGCAGCTGGGAAATCAAACTGTGAAGAGCTAAAACTTCAAAAGGCAAGAGGAAGCTGTCAAGAACCAAAGGTAAGAGCTAAGACTGCAAGAGCTATAAGCCCTGGTCACTGGAAGAGTTCCAGAGAGCCACTGAGATCTGAAGGTACCAACACCTAAAGCTTGGAACTGTAGCACTGGCAGCTGGGTGCTGAACCACAGGCACTTGTTGGTCAGAGCGATAAGCCTCTAATCTGAGAATCTACAGCTATAAATCTCTGGCTTTGAAAGCTTGGAGCAATAAGCTTCTAGTTCTCAAGGGCCTAAAATCATAAATCTCTGGCTTTGAAGGCCTGGAACTTGCTCAATCCTGAGCACCTCGGGACATAAGTCTGACTTCTAATGCCTGGAACCATAAGACCCTAGTTACCAGGGCCTAGAGCTATAAGTCTTGGGGTTTGTAAGCACAGCCCATAAGCCATTGGCACTCAAGAGCTCAGAGCTGCTAACACTAAGGGAGCTACTCCTTGCCTATTTATGATTTCCTTCCAAGTACAGCAGAAGAACCTTCAGCCAGCTGTTTGTAACATTCTCTGTCTCTTTGCTACCTATAGTATTAGTTTCAGTTCCTCTTATATTGGGTAATTTATAAATTTTATAATACCTTTTATCTTTCTTTTACATTTTTGTAATTTTGTACATGAGTCATTACCTATATCTCTCACACATGTGTGCACATGAACACACACACACACACACAAACACACACACACACACACACACACACACTCCTCTCTAAGCTGCCATAAAATTAGCATATCAGCTCCCAATGCCCTTCTCCTGTAATACTTTGCCTCACCACAACCCAGGAGCAACTCATCCAAGTGATCATGGTCTGAAACCTCCGAAATTATAAACCCAGATAAATAATTCCTCCCTTCAAGTTGTTTTACTCAGGTACTTGTCACAGCAACAAGAACTGGATTAACATAATTATTGATGAGATTAAGTATTGTCCCAAGTACCTGGTGCATTTCCCTGCAACACTTTGTGCAGGAGATTAGGGCTGAAAAACGAAATGCAGCCTGGAATCCTGAACTAATCAGATTCAAATTATTCGTCTAAGTATTTGAGTGTATGGACTTTACAATTTGAATCCAAGATTTTCAGTGGTGTATTTTCTTTCACCTTGCAATTGTAGCAGAATCAAAGCTGAGATTTAGAAGTAGACTTTTGCTTTGAGGGGAAATTATAACATGCAGGGTCAGAGAGAAATTTCTTCTTAAGGGACTGGAGAGAGACATGAAGAGCAACATGCCTGGGAAGCCTACTTTCAGTGGTAGAAATTCAAACCATATCAATAATTTGTTTGTGTTTGGAGGCCCTTATTTGGAATTTGTAATCTGCCCTTATTGAACAACTGAATACTGAATGCACTGTAGTATCTCCAATCTCATCCGCAACTTTGGGGCAGTTTTTTAGGGTGAGAATCAGATGGGTATGGGAAGTGTGCTTGTATTGTATCTGAGTTATTTGAGCAGATTTTAGAATTCTTCTCGTGATATTGAATGATATGAATGCCATTTGTGTTAAACTTATAAATGTATACGTTCCTCTTGAAGTATACACGTGGAAAGAAAGTTTGGGAGTAGACATGGGAGGAGGGCTGAACACATAACACAAAGAAATGGAAAATATTTTCCCGTTTGGAGACTGGGAGAGAAAATAGAGCATCCTACAAAGGGAGCACACATTCTGTGGGAGAAAATCATACCATATCAACAGGACTTGAGTAACAGGCTGAGGTATTGAAAAGCCATGTTACCTCTGAGAACTTAGCAGTGAGAAAGGCAAGTACCTGGTGTGTTCCCCATAGCCCCATTCTGGCAGGATTTAATGCTGAACATTGGAATGCAGCCTGGAATCCAAAACACTTTGGATTCGAATTCTTACACCTAACAATTCAAATTCAACATATTCATGTGATTGTTTGCTTTCACCTGGCCCAAAGTTGTAAATGAGACTCAGAAGTGGACGTGTGTTGAGAGGGAAAATTATTAACTGCAGAGTCACAGGAAGTTTTCCCTCAGGGCCTGGAGAGAGTTGAACAACAACATGTTCACAAAGTACAATTTCAGTGGGAGAACATGAATACATTTCTGTATGACTCGCCCCACATGTCTGTCAGCCTGTGGTATGGGGGCTTCCAAGTTGCTGTGACGCTGAAAGCTATGCCACCTGTATTTCAGAAAACATCAGTGTCACCCATGGTGGTCAGGTTCCTGTTGAGCTTTCAGACTAAGACCTTCCAGGGAGAAGAACATGGCAGCCCACTCTGGAAATAATTGTTGTCCTTGTTGTGAGGTACTGTCTAGTTGAGCTCAAATCATAACAATCCTAGGTACAAGAGAATAAAACCCTACCAAACACTGTACCATGCCCAGAACGATTGTCAGTGGTCCAATGTTATTCAGAGGGCTTTCTATGGCTGATTGTTTCTGGAGTGGGTTGCTGGGTCCTTCTCCCAAGCCCACAGCTCTCAGTATTCCCAGGTGGTTTCACATGCAAGGACAAACCAGACATGTCCTTGCTCAATCTCGCAGATCTGAGGAGATCGGATGTCAAGATGGTATGGCTATAGTTGTATCATGAACATAGCTTCTATAAATACAGATTTCCTGAACTGTTTGTATTTGAATATTTAAGTAATCATTCATTATTGGATTGAAAATGGTTACCTTTTCTAATTATATGCTAACATTGCAATGAACATCTTTGTGCGAAAATAGTGTTAGTGTAATTTCTCATTAAATAAACTCCTTGATGTACATGCCAGTCAAAATATTTAGACATATTACGATATATGTGTATCATATTCTCACAATTGCTTCCTATGAGTTTCAGTTCCCCTCATAGTGTGTAATTTACAAATTAATAATACCTTTTATCTTTGTTTTACCTTTTTGTGATTTTACGCATGGGTCTTTACCTGTATCTTTCACACACATACACACACACACACACACATACACACACAGTCCTTTCTTCTTCCTGATGCCTTAGTTTGAGGTCTTCTGCCACAAGCATCTGTGGTCTCTATGCCTCATGACTAACATGGGTTGCAACATTTTAAATTTTGAGCTAAGATAAGCTTATCCTTCCTCTTTACACTGGACCGTCAGGGATCTTGCCACAGGGTTGCACAATCTGACTAGCACAACCTCCCAGTAGGCTTCACCTCAGAAAGATTCCCTTCCAACAGTACAAAAAACGGATGAAGCCTTTTGGCACATGGACCTTTGGAGGACTTCCTACATCTAAAGGATAGCACTTTGGTCTTTGCTACTACAATGTCAAACATAGTGAAAGGCTACAGAACATCCTAATAGAGCTACACTATGCCTAATAATTATGGGCTGGGATTTAGCTCAGTTGGTAGAGCACTGCACTACAGTCTCTGAGGTCCCGAGTTCAATTCCCAGCACCGCAAAAATGGGAGAAGGACCTGGCAATCCACTCCCAAGGCAATCCCAAAACAGCCATTGAAAACCCTATGAGGGTCCCTATGAGTCGGATACCGACTTGACGGCACCTAACAACAACAACAACAACAACAACAACATGCCTAATAATGGGATTTAGCTCACTTGGTAGAGTGTTGCTCTGCAGTCTCTGAAGTCCCCAGTTCAATTCTTGGCACCCCCAAAATGGGAGAAGGATGTGGCAATCCACTCCCAAGGCAATCCCAAAACAGCCATTGAAAACCCTATGAGGGTCTCTATGAGTCGGACGTGACTCAACAGCACCTAACAACAACAACATGCCTAGTAACATCACAGTTCTTTCTTAAGCCTTACCCTCAAAAGAGTAATCCAGATGCATGGGAATGCATAGGGGTGACCTGCAGTTAGACAAGCAGACATTTTTCTCTCCAGCTCTACTGGCTTCCTTCACCAAAGGCCTAAAGAGACTCTCTGCTTCCCATGTTTAAGTCACTTCACTTAAGAAATTAGCTCTATACATTCTTATTTATTGAGTGCTTTATAAATTTGAATAACAGAGTAGACATCTTCACACCAAGTATCCTATGTAGGTAACTTGGAAGTTATCCTACAGCATTTTATCAAATTGATTACATTGGAACATCTGTGCCCAAATCCTCCTAAAAGCATCCAATTGTTTCTTAGAGAAATTTGGTTCATATATTCTTGTATTAACACAATTTTTTAGACTGTGGGTGTAGCTCAGTGGCAAAGCACATACCTAGCCTGTGTGAGGCACTGGCCTAAGCCCCCTCAACACAAAAGTAAACAAACAAAAACAAACAAACCCCAAATCCTCACTTTTTCCTAGAATTTTGAATTTTACATTTTCATTAGTTCCAGGACTCATCTAGGAAATGGGATTTATAACTAAGGCAAAAGAAAAAGGGCACCCTGTTTTTCCCTCTTGGATTATAGATTTGTCTTGTCCAAATTCTCACGAAAGGAATCAGGGAATGTTTGTGGAAGACATCAGCTTCCCCTGTGGAAGGGGGCTGGTGATGGGTGCCAACAGCAAGGAGTCTGCAAGACCATGGACTGATTTAACTGGCTTTGAGGAGAAACATACCAGGAGGCTGCCAGGGGTGATGGCAGGTGCTGAGGCAGCGGCCTTCCTGGAGCCCATCGCAAGCATCACGGAGGGTCCAGGGCGTCATGGGCTCCTCCTTTCAAGGCTGGCTCTCCGCTCAGGGGAAATGTCTCACTGTTATGAGTCAACAGGCAAGAGAAGACGATGCCCCTGATTTTAAAACGCACAATTACCAGAGAATCAGTAGACATAATCTTAAAGTAGGGTATTTGGGAACTGTTTCCAAAAACACCTCAAATGGAACCCTCACCACCATCTAGTAGATGGGCTCTTGCTGAAGCCTATATAAGGGGTGCAGAGAGTTGCCTGTCTTATGTTTCCTGCCCGTCCCATTCTGTTGTAACCTGAGATCAGAAACACATCACAAAGGGTAAAAAGCCAATGAAAGGGAGTCTTCTATTAAGCTGGCAACCACGGAGGACTCTCAAAAACTGGTGGCCCCGAGAAACAGTTGGTGGGGGCTTATAAAGGCAAATTTTGGCAAGCTTACAATTTCCAAGTCACAGGATTTGTATGCAATTTCTAAGCTCCCATGAAAGCAAAAATGAAAAGCAATTTCATAACAGACAATCATCCAGGTAATAGTTCCATGGTCTGTGCCCGCAGGGCAGCACAGAGGCATGATAGGCAATTAATCAATGGTTAAGAATTAACAATTATTTGGGCAGTCAGACAGTTAAAATCAGACAGTTAAGAAAAAAACAAATTCTTCTAGCATATAGTTTTTCATGGGGGCGGGGTGGGGGGCTACCTAAGATGGGGATGGTCCTGTCAACCTAGTGGCCTCTTTACAATTCATTGTTCCCTGGAGCTGCACAGTGTATCCGTGGTCTTTGAATTGAGTAGAAAAGAACCGACATCATTGAAAAAAATGACTTGGTTTAACATCAAACTACCTTTCCTACAGACAAACCCCTATGCTAACTTCACCACCTGTGTTCACATGGAAAAATTATTCTTCAGCCTTAGCTGCTTCATCTGTAAAATATGGATAGCATCGTATCAGCATGTTAAAGCTGCTAGAAGGATTAAATAAGATAATGGATGCAAAATAAATTTGTAAAAAAATTTCATTTGGCTAATAATGGTTTCCCAGAAACTAAAAGTTGTCTTAGTCAAACTACTTTATACCGAATGCCAGTAATTCATTTTACACAGTGGAGTTGAGATTCAGAGTAGAGCTGAGATTCAGGACGTGTCTCATGAGTCCCTTGATATTTTTGACATTTCTTGGTTCATGACATTTACCTGCTTGCTTTGAGGAACTGTTTAGGAAACTCCTCTTTATCAGGAACTGAGATTAGTCTGGGGCTTGAGAATGTTTATACCAACGAAATTTTTTTTCCTCATTAGCCTGTGAGGACAGAATACCTCTTGAGTCCAAGCCAGTAGGAGACACAGGGTTCTATAACAGGCACTTCAGGCGTTTGCCCACTTTCCCCCCTGTGTGTGATTTATAAGTTACTGAACTTTACACTTTCTATAATCATATTTGGGGGTTGGGATTTAGCTCAGTTGGTAGAGTGCTGCTCTGCAATCTCTGAGGTCCCAAGTTCGATTCCCAGCACCACAAAAATGGGAGAAGGACATGGCAATCCACTCCCTAGGCAATCCCGAAACAGTCAGCCATTGAAAACCCTATAAGGGTTGCTAAGAGTCGGACACGACTTGACAGCACCTAACAACAACAACATAATCATATTTGATTTCCTCTTTCCCTTCATTTCCTATTGTATTCCATGGAAAACGATTTCTATCCAAAATCCTTGCCAGATTTTTCTGCATTTGGATGAAATCCTCTGGTTTGGTCTCACAGTAAGTGATTTTCTCAACAGAAGAATGACCATGAGGCACCATAAACTAAAGATAGTCCCTTGTCATGCTGCCTTTAAGTCATTTGTTTCAGTGAACACTGAATGAGCCCCTTTCAAGTCCTCACTCAGCCCTTTGTGCTTTCTTATTCCTCCTCCCATTATGACAGACCATCTCTCCATATTTGAGGAAATCTTTCCACCATAAAATGTCTCTTTTGTCTCTCCATTTCTCCTGAGTTATACTACCTTTTCCATATATTCTTTTTTGGTGGTATTTTATTTTATTTTGAATACAGGGATTCAAACCTGTTCCTCAGGCATGCTTGACGTGTGCTCTCCCACTGAGATGCATTCCCAGCCCTTTTTTTAAACTTTTATTTTGAGACAGAGTCTTTTTATGTTGCACAGGCTGCTTCTAGCACTGAATTTGCAATCCTCTTGCCTCAGCTCCTGAGTTTCTGGGAGGCCAGGAATGCACATGGTTTCTGACTTGTAAATATTCTTATTGATGCAATAGAACTCCCTGTAGTTTGGCGGCTTGGACCACCATGTTAGTTGATCATACCCTAATTAAGCACTTTGGTGGAAGCCCACGTGGGCAGTTCTTCTGGTTGCACTGGGGTGACTCATAGGCCTCCAGTGTGCTAGCAGCTTTTATGTCTCTAGTTGGGCCTGGCTTTTTGTCGGTCAACCTATCTTCAACACACTAGTCCATAATTCGTTCTATGCTATAGGGAGAGTTTCCAACAGCAATAGAGGGCTTTGCTTTTCAAGCCGTTGCTCACTTCAATTTTGCTTATTTCCCATTAGTCAAAATGCAGAATCCCAGCCGGGTGCGGTGGCGCACACCTGTAATCCCAGCGGTTTGGGAGGCGAAGACAGGAGGATCGCAAGTTCGAGACCAGAGGCAGTCTGTGTAATTTAGCAAGACCCTGTCTCAAAAAGTAAAAAAAAAATGGGCTGGGGGTACAGCTCAGTGGTCCAGCACTTGCAAAGCATGCAAATGCAAGGTCCTGGGTCCAACCCCCAGTACCACAAAAAAAAAAAAAAAAAAAAAAAAAAAAAAAAAAAAAAAAAGAAAAAAGAAAAAAGAAAAAAGAAAAAAAAGAAAAGAAAAAGCTGTAGGAAAATCCACAAAGTTATTAGAGAAGGGAGTGTTCATTATTATGGAGGGTGATTATTGTAATCTGTTTGTTGTTGTTTTTAGGTGCCGTTGAGTAGTGTCCAACTCATAGTGACCCTCATAGAGTTTTCAATGGCAGATTGTTTCGGGATTGGGAGTGGATTGTCAGGTCCTTCTCCCATTTTTGCGGTGCTGGGAATCAAACTTGGGACCTCAGAGACTGCAGAGCAGTGCTCTACCAACTGAGCTAAATCCCAGCCCGTTGTAATCTGTGGCAGGTGGTAATCAAACCATCACTATATCACATACCCTTTTATTCTTCGTCTTTAAGCCTCCATTCTTTCAACCAGCATTTCTTAGAGGGTATTTATTCCACAAGTGGTAGAAACTGCATTTGAAATAATGGCATTTTTTCCTCATGTATTCCTTGCCTTTCCCCTTCTGCCTTGAAGACAGCTAAGTCATTGTTTTTAGAAGACAGATGTTACAGCAGAAATGTGAGGCGATAAAAGATCTTTGTTGCTTGTTGTTAGGTGCCGTCGAGTCCATATACTCATAGCAACCCTCATAAGGTTTTCAATGGATGATTATTTCAGGATTGCCTTGGGAGTGGATTGCCAGGTCCTTCTCCCATTTTTGCAGTACTGGGCATTGAACTCGGGATCTCAGAAACTGTAGCGCAGCGCTCTACCAACTGAGCTAAATCCCAGCCCTTTGTTGATTATGATTTAAAAAAATATATTCTCCTAGGGAAATAAAACCTGCTCATGGCATAAAGATTCAAGTGAAAAACTCATGGAAAAGATCAAAGCCCCTAGGTTCATGGGACATGTGTCCCATTTCCTAGATAGAAACCAGAAGGAAGCAAGAAGCCCTCAAAGGATAAATAGGAAAATGACATGTCTAGGAAAGACAGAGCACTGTCCATTCAGAGTTTCTGTCCCCCAAAACACAGGTCAGCATAATTATTCCCATTGATCCAAGAATGGAAACAAAAATAACTGAGAAAACCACTGGATTTGAAAGAGACATGTCTTAGCAGTAGCTCTACAGATCAAATCCCTAGAACTAGATGGTGGCTAGAACCTTTCAACTCGTACCACACACACAGATGGTGCAGAGGCACAGATAGCTGTTGCCTGCCCTTTCAAAAAACCCCTAAATTCTGCCGGGTGAACGCCTGTAACCCCAGCATCTTGGGAGGCAGAGGCAGAAGGATGGCAAGTTCAAGACCAGAGGCAGTCTGTGTAACTTAGCAAGATCCTGTCTCAAAAAGTAAAAAATGGGCTAGGGGTGAAGCTCAGTAGTCCAGCACTTGCAGAGCATGCAAGAGCAAGGCCCTGGGTTCAACCCCCAGTACCGCAAAACAACAACAACAACAACAACAACCCTAAATTCTCAGCAATATAAGACTCCAACCACAGAAATACTCATAGGGAAATGAGGACTCCTGAATGTCTATATCCTAGGAGTACTGGATTAGAAACTGAGCCAACTATTGAAAGATATAGAACAGTACATTTTTTTACGTCAGTTTACAGACTCATACTAGTACCACAACATGTGGATTCATTGGTTCCTATGTTTTCTTCCTGGAAAGAAATATGTAGCCAAATAGGTCAATAGTATCTTTTCCTTCACTTACAGCCGTACCACTTTGGTATCCGATCCTGTCAGATCTCAGAAGCTAAGCAGGGTTGGATGTGGTTAGTACTTGAATGGGAGACTGCCTGGGAACACCAGGTACTGTCAGCTTGAGAGAAGGACCCGGCAACCCACTCCCAAAAAATAATCCGCCATTGAAAACCCTATGAATAGCAGAGAAGCACTGACAATACTGATTCTCCTGTTGTAGGTAGGGTCACTATGAGTCAGACACTGACTTGACAGCACTTAACAACATGTTTTCCTTTTGGAGAGTCAAAATGTCCATTGAAATATTGAAGTCTTAGAGAAAACCTAAAATACCAAAACCCACTATTCTCCACATTTACTTGACCATAGACACCCCTTTGGTATAACTTCAGGGAAGTTAATAAATATTGTTCTAAATTTATTTTCTTAAATCATAGATTTTACCGTTTAATTCACCTTGTAGTTCTATGAAGTAATAATTGCTTATTATCATTAAATTTGACACACATATATATATTTCAGTACTGAATATTGGACCTAGGGCCTCATTCATCGTAGCCAAGGGCTTTACCATTGACCTGCACCGCAGCCCCTTTTTTATTTTGAGACAAGGTCTCCTTAATTTTCCCAGGCTATCTCTGGCCTCAAACTGGAGATCCTCCTGTCTCAGCCTCCTGGGTAGCTGGGATTATAGTAGTGCACCACAATGTGCCTGGCTGTCAGTATACGAAGGAGGAAACAAAAAAATACCTAAAAGGAGAATTTTTAGAATTCACAGTTCCATGAATGATTTCTTCTTGTTAACATTTAATTTGTTAATTCTAATTATCATACTATTTAGTTGAAATAATTATATCAAAATTATATTAACATGTTATGTATTAATCATAATTATAACTAATAATTTTGTCATGCATGTTCAGAATAATAGTAAATGTCCTTGCTAATTCTAAGATAGATATAAAAATTGAAATGAGAACATAGAGTTGAAAAGCAAAAACTATGATTTTTATAATTTTGAAAAAGTCTCAAAGGTGGTTGCCAAACTTAACCTGCTAATTGCTAGCCACTTAAATATAACCAAATTCATAACCGCAGTGTAGCGTCCGCATCTATCCTATGGCCCCAGACTAGCTTCACTCAGGCATGGCGCTGCCTGAGGAGTCGTGATCGCTGAGTGCACCGCGGGACAAACTCTTCCCTGGGAGGGGGCTGGCTTTCGTCTACACTCATGGTGCTGACGTCTGTTTGTAGAGCACGTCAAAGTAAACCCATATGGTTCAAAAGCTTGGGCTTCATGGGGGGCCACTTGTCAGTCCTTGTTACGCACCAGAGCCAACTTTTAAGAAAGGCATAAACTTCAAAAGACATCTGGTATGTTCTTGGGAAGGACTGGCTGTCTGGTGTGGTCACGGGAACGCGGTTCCCAGAGCCCGGGCGCAAGGTTCAGGTCTGACTCCCATTCACTTGAGCAAGGCACTTTGTTCTTCTAAGTCGTGCTGTTTTCAGAGATAAGATGCAGTGCTTCCCTGATGTGGTTACTTTGAGGATTAATTTAAAACAGGGGAATGTTTGGTGAGGCATCTGGCACATAATGACCCCTCCTACCCCCAGTTACTCTGCTTTAGGAAGCACAATGTTCTCTCCTCTAGGCTTTTCCAGGGACCTCAGATAACAGGATCCTCTTAACCTTAATTTCTTCAGCTAGTTCCTACGCTAGTGCGTCAGGCCAGCTCCATCCACATAAGTGAGTGTTTTCTGGAGTTCAAGTTCTCTCTTACTTTCTGTCAGCCTTTGTTGTTATTGTTGTTAGGTGCCGTCGAGTCGGTATCCGACTCATAGCGACCCTCATAGGGTTTTCAATGGCTGAGTGCTTCGGGATTGCCTTGGGAGTGGATTGCCAGGCCCTTCTCCCATTTTTGTGGTGCTGGGAATTGAACTCGGGACCTCAGAGACTGCATCGCAGCACTCTACCAACTGAGCTAAATCCCAGCCCCTTCTGTCAGCCTAGGAAGGTCACAACCCATTCCTCCCCCTGTGACTCAAATCCATATTCCTTTCACAGGCTAACCAAAGAGAAAATCGGCATTTGGACTCAAATAGGAACTGTTTGATTGCCCCAAACTCAGAGTGGAGGGTTTTCAAGACACTCTTTCCTGTTTGCGATTCTTCCCTTTCACTAGATCTGTGGGCTGAGGGTAACATTTATTACAAGGCTTGTCTTAATCTTTTTATAGTACTGACTATAGCTCCATGGCAACATATACCTTTTGCTTCTGACAAACATGTCACACATTTTCCCAAATAAAATATAAAAGGGAAATACTTGAACTCAGCCTGTTTCTGTTTCTATTATGAGGTACCTTTCTCTTTATAGAGAAGTGTTAGGATAAACAGGAGATATAGACAGACAGATGGATGGATAGATAGATGGATAGATAGATAGATAGATAGATAGATAGATAGATAGATAGGTTTGTTGTTGTTGTTAGGTGCCGTCGAGTCGGTATCCAACTCATAGCGACCCTCTGTACAACAGGGGAAACACGATTGTCAGTGCTTCTCTGCTGTTCATAGGGTTTTCAATGGCAGTTTGATTTTTGGGAGGGGGTTGCCAGGTCCTTCTCCCAAGCCTACAGCTTCTGGTGTTCCCAGGCGGTCTCCCATCCGGGTACTAACCAGGCCCGACCCTGCTTAGCTTCTGAGATCTGACGGGATCAGATGCCACAGGGCTATGGCTGCAGGCTAGATAGATAGGCAGAGATAAAATGAGTATGTTAGGTTAGGTGCCATCAAGTCGGTGTCCCACTCATAGTGACCCTATGTACAACAGGTGAAACACTATTGTCAGTGCTTCTCGGCGGTTCATAGGGTTTTCAATGGCGGATTGTTTTTTGGGAATGGGTTGCTGGGTCTTTCTCCCAAGCCTACAGTATCTGGTGTTCCCAGGCGATTTCCCATCCAAGTACTAACCAGGCCCTACCCTGCTTAGCTTCCGAGATCTGACAGGATAAGAAGCCACAGTGCTACAGCTGCAGGCACAATGAGTATTAGGTTGTTGTTGTTAGGTGCCGTCGAGTTGGTATCCGACTCATAGCGACCCTCACAGGGTTTTCAATGGCTGACTGTTTCAGGATTGCCTTGGGAGTGGATCGCCAGGCCCTTCTCCCATTTTTGCGGTGCTGGGAATTGAACTCAGGACCTCAGAGACTGCAGCAGAGCGCTGTACCAACTGAGCTAAATCCAAGACACTTAAATTCACCTGTGTATAAAACAAAATATTTTAATTCTTGAAACACCTATCTGGAGGAAAAATTATGCCAGATTTTACATTTTCACATGAGTATCGAGTGTTACATAGCCTCTCTGGCTCCAAACCATGGCTCTTTTTCTGGGCCAGCCACGTTGGTCTTGGCCCATTAGTCCAAGAACCAATTACGTTCCTGGCAGCCAATTGGAACCGAGAAGCTTCAGACCTCTCGTTTCTGACATTTCTGGTATTCACTCTTCCTAAGTCCTGATTGTTCAAAGAACCCTCAGATTTTGACCATGCCTGAGTACCCTTGTTATAAATTCCTTCTCTTGGCTTAAGGAAACACAGACGCATATGTTACATGCACTCAAAGAATTTTATTATATAATTTAAATGAAAAGCTTTTAAAACATTAAACTTTTTAGCTCTATATTAGGCTTTTGTATGTATAAGCATATTCAACATAGGATTTGGAATACAGTACAATTTTTTTATTATGAAATCTATGCTACTTACTATGACAGCCAACAAATACAGTTAATTGCTTCCTTAAAAAATATCAGTAACAGTTCAGCTGTAGTAATGCATCCTATAATCACAGCATTTGAGAGGTAGAGGCAGGAGGATTGTGAGTTTGAGTCTTCACGGCCAGTCAGTGCTATATAGAACACTGTCTCAACCAGACCAAACCACACACACACACGCGCGCACACACACACGCACACACACACAAATACACAAAGAGTAACATTGAAATACACTCTAATTCAGTGAGTGTCCAAAGACAATCACACATATTAAACATGCACACACAGTAGTTCAGATTTTTTTAGTTTTACCATCACTAGGGGCTGGGATTTAGCTCAGTTGGTAGAGCGCTATGCTGCAGTCTCTGAGGTCCTGAGTTTAATTCCCAGCACTGCAAAAATGGGAGAAGGACCTGGCAATCCACTCCCAAGGCAATCCCAATACAGTCAGCCATTGAAAACCCTATGAGGGTCGCTATGAGTCAGATACAGACTCGATGGCACCTAACAACAAACCATCGCTAGCACTGTCTTATTAAAATGAACTAGGTCATTTAAAACAGTAGAAGTTGGGTGGGTGGGTGGGGAAACTCTTGTGACCTAATTCTGTCCTTTTATCTCCTGCAGCAGGGAATCCTAAGGCACTCAGGCACCGGTGCTCTAACAGTCTGCAGAGGTGGGAGTTCTCATGAAAGGGCGAGGGGCAGTGTGGGTGCACACCTCTGCTGATGGCCGGCCATCTGCCCTCACTGCCATGTCTTAGTGACTAGCTGGGTCCCCTGAGGCTGAACTTGAGTGGCTCCCATAATTCACAGTCACGAGAGCCTCTTGAGGCTGAGCACCTTGCCCCGATGGCTCTGCAGTCTTACACAGGAGCTGGTCTGTGCCTCCTGGCTCTTGGCTCTGGTCTTCTGGACCTGCCTCCAAGCTCCCATCCCACCCCCTGCACGCAGGAAAGAGCCTTTCTTAGACTGAGATGGCGAGGCTCAGAGCACTGACTTCTATCCTTTGGCGCTGGGCTTGTGTGGTCAGGTGTCCCCAAGAAGAGGAGATCAGCTCTTCAGAAAGTGAGTGCTGCACGTGGAGCCGGGGTGAGGGCCACACACCCAGGCAGGACCACAGGAAGAAGAGCCATGGGAGAAGCAAGTGGTTGTCTACAAAAGGGGCGTTTATCTGTAAGCCACCTGTTACACTAGGGCATCCGAGGAAGCCAGGGCTAGAAGTGCAGGGCAAGCATCCTTCTTCCCGTTGTGCTGGCTGCCTCCACCTGGTCCCTATTTGCCTAGAGTCCTCGGCCTTTGTAGGGGGAAATGGGGAGAAAACTGGCAAAAACCCCAAAACTGGGAAAATGGCTTTTTAAGATCTGGTTTGTAAATTAGAAATCTAGGGAAAATGAAAGTAACTTGATTGGACGTTTGTACAAAACCCTTCACAAATCCCCCGAACCTGATTGGACAATTGGACTCAAGGCTGATTGGCTCAGGCCATTCTGTGGGCCAGCTATATAAGGAACTACACTATAGCAGCTCTCTCTCTCTCACCTCGACCCCCAAGGAGGAAAGAACTCTCTCTCTCTCTCACCTGGACCACCGACAAAGCAAGATCTCTCACCCCTGGACCATCAGTAAGGAAACAACTCTCTCTCTCGCCCAGACCATCAGGAAATCCGAAAGGAAAGATCTCTCTCTCTCTCTCTCTCTCTCTCTCTCTCTGTCTCTCTCTCGCGCGCGCGCGCGCGAGTCTGACCACCAATGAAGCAAGAACTCTTTCCTTGTGACCACGGAGATCACCAACACAGAAGCATCTGCCCTTGAGGCAGTATAAGAGCTGCTAGCACTTAAAGTGATACTTTGGGTTTCTCTCCACCCTGATAAGGGCAGAGATAAAGAGCTGAGTTTGTCCCCACAATGCAAAAATGCCAGAGGCTTTTCCTTTCTTCCATCTCTGCCACAGGAGTCCGCACCCCTCACCCGAGGGTCCCGAGTGAATTGTGTCTAGTATCTATGTATATGGTGGTGCCAGTCATCCGAACATCCGGGCTGGACTGGGAGGCACGCCCCACAAACCATTACCAAGGAAAGGCCAGGAGCTGGGCACTCTGTCCTGAGGGAAGAGGATGGGACACAGGCTCCCTGGCTCCTGCACCTGCACCTCCTTGAGCCTGGGCACCCAGGAGAAGAGTAGCCCCCAGAAATGGTGTTCTTGCCAGGCATCTAATGCAGCCATGCTGCCCTGGGTTTCCACCTCCCTGCTTCAGGAACTGGGGCCCAGCCAGATCTACTCTCCTGGGCAGAAAGGGAAATCTGAGCCACTCTCCTGGTGAGCATAGAAGCCACGCCACAGCTGACTAGGGCTCTGGGGACAGGGAAGGCACGCAGAAACTGCCCTGCTCAGACTGGGTCTGGAGTGATGGAAACATCACACCCATCAGAGCATAGGTGTGACATGGGAGCTTCATCAGGAAAGAATGCATGGCGGGCCCTGGCCCCCGGCTGGGTTGGAAACCGGCTTGTGTCACCCCATGGTGAGGAGAAAGCTCCTTGGAAGAGGGCATTGCAGGCATCCCAGGAAGATGCTCAAGCTGTGGCCTGAGGGAGAGCCTCTCACCCTTCTGTGTGGGGCCTGCGTCAGAGCTCCTCCTTGCTCAGAGAGAAGCCCAGCTCCCCCCAGGCCTCAGCTAGCAGGCCCTGCATGGCAGGAGGGCTGGCCTGGTGATGCTGGTTCAGAGGCTGAGTGGCACACTGGGAAAACACAGGGACCTTCCTCCCTCATCCCAGTGTCCCCATGGCTCTGCCTGTCTGCAGGATCTCAGGGGTGGCTGCTCCAGGGCCCCCAGTGGCCGGATCTGCTCCTCACAGCACCCAATTCTCCCCCTGGCCTAGGTCCCCTCAACACTTTCCCTCCCTGTGTTCGGGCCACGAGGCTCGAGGCTCGGAACAGAGCTCTTCAGCAGGTCCTGGGGGCAGAAGTGACCTCCAGTAGGACACTGGTGCCCCATATGGGGTCAGGCCCATGATGATGGTTACGTGTCCCCAGCTCCAGCGTGGCCCTGATGACTGCCCCAAATACCGAGGAACGTATTGATGCCAGGCTGCTGAACAGAGAGGCCACAGTGACCCTTCCTGCCCTCAGGCTCCCCTCTGGAGTCCCCACGGCATTGCCTTTGGGCAGGAGAGGGGAGGATGACCTCCACATGGGGCTCAGCCATTGACTGACTGCAGGTGGTGCCTGTGAGCCGGTGTGCAGGGCTGCTGGTGACCACTGAGCCCAGGGTTGGGCGCCTGTGAGGACAGCCAGAATGCATCTCTTCCAGGCTTCGAGCTGCTTCCCGGTGGGCAGAGCAGGTAAGCACTGGAGGGGTTCTTGTGGGTTCTGAGCCAGGGAGAAGTGATAGGGCACAGATTCTTCTGACTTCAAGCTTGAGAGTCAGGCAGTGAAAGAAACAGAAGAGAGAAGAGTCGGCAGCACGGGGCAGAGCTAGAGAGGGGCAGAGATGCACTGCTCAGGGTGCATTGCCCTACAGGGTATTTCTCAGCTGAAGAGCCTGGGGAAGACCTGGGCCGCACTGCCCCGGATCGGAATTGAAAGCAGACTCGGGTCAGTGGCTCTGAGTGAAGTGGACCCCAGGAGCAGCGTGTGCGTTTGCGTGTGCATGTGCATGTGTGCGCACGGGCGTGTGTGTGTGTGTGTACGTGCACGTGTGTGTGTACTACAGGATGGCCAGCAGCAGAGAGCTGGTGAGGGCAGGAGGAGGTAGGGGGAGGACCAGAGAGGGAGATGAGGGGTCACCTCCAGAGCAGTGCCCGTGGTGCAAATGGCAGTAAAAGTCACGCCCAGGAAAACAGAATCTGCAAAAGAAGGAAAAAGAGGGTGGGGATGGGGCGGGGGAAGGGCGATGGCAGGGCAGGACAGGAGAACAGGACAGGGGCTGTTCAGCAGAGATGGAACCCCTCTCCACAGCAAGGCCTGGCCACCAGGCCCGGCTCCAGGAAGACAGGCGGGAAGTGGCATTTCTCACCCCGGATCCCACACAGGAATCCCAGACAGATGTGCGGAGCAGCCTCAGGTGGCCCTGGGCCTAGGAAGTGCTTGGATGGTTTTCACAACACCCCAAATCAGGCAGAGAATGGGTTTGTTTTTTGCAGGGGGGCTCAAAGTACTTCACTCCCACTGGTGGAACTGAGCCGTCAGCTTCCTGCCTTGGCAGAAATCTACGCTCGTGTCCTGTCCACAGGTCCTAGGAAGGAGCACCCTCCAGGTCAACCTGGGCTGAGGGCAGGCTGTGGGATCTGACGTTCTGTCACGTCTTGGGGAAGGAGCAGACCAGGGCCAGAACCTGCTAAGACAGCCTGAACCAAGCAGGGTCCCCCTCTTCAGAGTGGTGGGCGCCTTTCTTCATGTCATCTGGCAGGGATTAGGGAAAGTCTGGAGATTTTGAGATATAGCAATACTTATTCTACCCGATAATGTTCACGTTGGGTGGGCTCCAGATTTAGATTTACCATATATTCTTGAATCAAATCTGCACCCTTTCAACAGTTTTAGAGGGCTACAAACTCAGATGCACATAAGAAACACAGGAGGAGTGGATTTGTGGTTGATAGCTGCTTTGGGAGAAAGTATAGAACATGTCATTAAAAAGAATACAACCCAATACTTTATTATTTCATTTATTGTTATCATTATTATAATTTACCTATTATTCATCACATCTGCAGCCATAGCACTGTGATGCCTGAGCTCATCAGATCTCATAAGCTAAGCAGGGTTAGTACTTGGATGGGAGACCATCTGGGAACACCAGGTGCTATAGGCTTGGGAGAAGGACCTGGCAACCCACTCCCAAAAATCAATCCGTCATTGAAAACCCTATGAAAAGCAGAGAAGCACAGCAATAGTGTTTCGTCTGTTGTACATAGGATCGCTGTGAGTCGGATACCAACTCAACGGCACCTAACAATGACGATTATTCATCACACTCATTATCATTGCTCTTAAGTGAAAAGTTATCAGTGCTCTTGATCACTTCACTACCATATTTATTCAGTCCCACTGTGGACAGGTGCGGGTGAAGGAAAGGAGGGGATTAGAATGGCAAATTAACTGTTTTCCCTTAAGAAATCACTGAGACCTGAGTGCAGATTAGATTTGGGTCTGGATTAGATCTGGGTATAGATTAGATTCAAGACTCTGAGGCTCTGTGGAAGGTCACTGAGGACTTTTACACAAGGCCAGCCTTACCATTGGCACCTAGGTGCCAATGCTCCCCTGCTGCTCAAAGAACTTTGGGAGCAGGGCGGGAGTCAGTGGCCAGGCTTCAGTAAGTTCACAGGCAACATGAGATTTCTAGGGAACCTGAACACGCAAAGAAATGTCCAAGCCTGAGGCACAGGGGGACGCGCTCAGCTGCTTGGGGGCCCAAGATGAGTTCCTATGAGTGCCCTGATCTCCTAGAGACGTGTTCATTGGGTGCCGATCAGGAGGTTTGGATCCCGGCTCCCGGCTGAACAATGCGGTCAGCCACAGCAGCTGTGAGCGGGGTCCACTCCAGGAAGAAGGGGCAGAGCAGAAAAATGAGGGACCACAGGGTTCCCCGGGGAGGGGTGCTGGATGCTGTCCTCGGCTGCCAGGGAAACGATGCTGAGCAAGAGGAGGGAGAGCATCAGGTTGGAGAAGACCCCGACGCTCATGGCGCAGTGGCCCTGGAGGTGAAACTATGGGAGGGAGGTGAGGAGAGCCACATCAGGAAACGCAGGGGACACTCCTAGGGCCTGAGGACAGTCCCCAAGGTCCTTCCACTGGCAGGAAGAGACTGTAGGTAGTGCTCAGCTTTGCATTTTGGCACATTAAACAGACGTACTAAATTATCAAGGGTGACCCCCTGAAGGAATAGAAATAGTGTGCTGGGCGCAGTGGCGCATGCCTATAAAATCCTAGAGGCTTGGGAGGCAGAGGCAGGAGGATCACAAGTTCGAGACCAGAGGCAGTCTGCGTAACTTAGCGAGACCTTGTCTTAAAATGTAAAAAAAAAAAAAAAAAAAAAAATGGGCGGGGGGTGCAGCTCAGTGGTCCAGCACTTGCAGAGCATGCAGGCACGAGGCCCTGGGTTCAACCCCCAGTACCACAAAAAAAAAAAAAAGAAAGAAAGAAAGAAAGAAAGGAATAGAAATAGTTTAGCCATTCAAAACCTGGAGAGGAAAATAAATGAGGATGGCCAGAGGCAGGGTGGGGAGGGCCCAGGCTCCACCTACTGAAGGGAAGGAATTCCCCCCAGCCATTCTCACACCCCTGGGGACAGCTGGAACTCACCTCTGTTAGAGACAGACTTTGCTGGCAGTACAGAGTGCAAGGGGTTCTAACTAAGGTGACTAATGTGTCCCAGGTTGCCCAAACATTCCTTATTTTACAACGGAAATTCCCACATCCCAGGACCCCCCAGCATAACTGGGATGCTTGGTCATCCTGGTTGCAAGGCACTAGGAAAGGGGACCCGGTACGACCCATCCCTATTGGCTGCAGGTGTGCATAGGGAACGGCTTTGTTGCCTTGCAGAATCTCTTACAAACAAACCCATTCTTGCAAGTTCCTGGAACTTAAACACTTCCGTTTCTGAAACTGCAACAGAAATCACGTGCTGCTGGGATGATCCAACGACAATGCTGACCTAGATGGGCCCTTACTGAGAAGTTCACACAGTGATACTGGCTGCGTTTAAGGTAGACCGAACTCAGCAGCCTATTCCTCTGCCTGCAGCACATTGCTCATAGGAGGAAACGGGCCACTTGATGCTCTGGCCAAACTACTTGGAAAGGCACAGCCTGGGAGAAGGGTAACAGCCTGTGCGTTAAGAGCGCGGACTCCGCAGCTAAATGACTTCATCCAAATTGTGGCTCTCTTGCTTCCTGACAGCAGGCATTTTTTTTAGTCTCCCTGTGCCTCAGTTTCTCCAGGTAAGCCAGAATAATACTAACAGTACACGGTACTTCAGAGCACTGGCTGGCATCTAGCAGTGCTGTGTAATTGTCAGCTGCGTTCACACCGTCTACACCCAAGGGACCGACTCAGCCTGATCCTTGCCTGCTACTACCTCATATTCTCGAACCTAATCCGCACCCTTTCAACAGTTTGCAGGGCCATAAAACCAGACACGGATCAGAACCTCGAGCGGACTGGAGTCCCTCGAGTGTCTCACGGGTCCAGGCCCCTGAGCAGCCCTGGCTCCTGTGCAGGGCTCTACCCACGGAGGGAATCCCCCCTTCAGCACAGCTGCCTCCGACCTGGACGCAGAGGGCTGCCGGGCTCCTCCAGGGGGCGGCGTTCAGGGCTCCAGCGAGCGGGGAAGCTCGGGTGGCGCTGGTCCGCAAGACTGTGCGAGGTTGTGCGGGGCACGCAGGCGTAGGGGTGGGATGGGGGGGAAATCCAGATCCGCCCGGCCCCTTCCCACGCAGCATGGCCAGCCACCCTGGCCAGCCGCACTGCGCTCCTCCCCAAATGCCGCGGCCCTCGGGCCTTGCACTCCCGCCTCCGGCCCCCTAAGGCCGAGTGGGGCTGTGCACCCCACCCCGCGCCGTCCTTTCCCTCCAACTCGGTCTTCTCCCGCACGCCCCTTCTCCCGCCCTGCGCGTGTCCTCCTGAGCGCGCGGGATCTCTGCGCCCAAGCCCGGGACGCCCCGGCGCAGACCACCTGCCTCCCCACCTGGCCTCTCAGCTCTGCGCCGCCGCCTCGGGGCGCGCCGGGGCGTGGGGGTCGGGTCGCATCGCGAGCTGCAGGGGGCGTCCGGGCCGCTGGCGCAGGCGCGCTGGAGCAGCGCCCCGGCGGGACCTCCAGGCTGCCACTGTAGCCGAGGGCGCGCGGCCGGCGCTGGGGCGCAGCGAGGGCCTTCGGCTCCGCGGAGCGCTCAGGTGGACGCGCCGCGCTCGTAGCCCGCTTCGCAGCATCGGGCAGCACTGGGGGAGGTGTCCAGGCTAGGGCGGCCCCGCCTCCCCGCTGCGCCCGGGGACATCAGGACTTGCCCCCCGCACCCTCCTCGATGCCTGCCGCAGCCCACCTGGCTCTCCAGCTGCCCCTTGGCTGGGGCGCCTTGACTCGCTCCCAAACTTACCGTGATGCGTCTTCAGGGTCCAGCGCTCCCCCTTTGCTCTCCCCAGCCAGGCTTGCCTCTCTGCTAGTCATGACTGTGTCTACAGGTGCCCCTCTCTGAAGATGGGTGTTTTGTGTTGTTGTTAGGTGCCGTCGAGTTGAGTCCGACTCATAGTGACCCTCACAGGGTTTTCAATGGCTGACTGTTTTGGGATTGCCTTGGGAGTGGTTTGCCACGTCCTTCCCCCATTTTGATGTGCTGGGAATCGAACTCAGGACCTCAGAGACTTCAGAGTAGCTCTCGACCAACTGAGCTAAATC
The DNA here is from genome assembly GCA_007922755.1 of Pedetes capensis. Classification (NCBI taxonomy): domain Eukaryota; kingdom Metazoa; phylum Chordata; class Mammalia; order Rodentia; family Pedetidae; genus Pedetes; species Pedetes capensis. Next base: position 80,461 of record VMDO01006552.1, read on the forward strand.
CCAGCCCCTGAAGATGGGTGAGTCCCGGTAAATCCATCTTAAACTGAAAACATACTGCATGGGGACGCATTTAGTACACCCGGCCTACCCGAACACCACAGCAGAGCAGCAAAGAGCACGGTGGGGTGCGAGTGTCCTGACCACGCGGCTCAGTGGGAGCCGCCCGCCTGGGCTGCCCAGTCCCTTCTATCAGGCTGCATATCGCCAGGCTAGGGAAAGACCGAAATTCCTAATGGAAAGTGCGGTCTTTCGAATGCAGATCGCTTTTGCACCATCTTAAAATCAAACAGTCTGCAGCCACAGCACCCTGGCATCCAATCCCACCTGATCTGGCAAGCTAAGCAGGGTCAGCCTGGTTAGTCCTTGGATGGGAGACCGCCTGGGAACACCAGCTGCTGCAGGCTAGGGAAAAGGACCTGGCAATTCACTCTGGAAACAATATGCCATTGAAAACCCTGTGAACAAATTAAATTTAGCATTGTTGCTGTTAGGTGCCTTGAGTCGGGTGTCCAGCTCATGGTGACCCTACCCTACATACAACAGGCGAAACACTATTGTCAGCGCTTCTCTGCTATTCATAGTGTTTTCAATGATGGATTGAGTTTTGGGAGTGGGTTGCCGGGTCCTTCTCTCAAGCCTACAGCTGCCTGGTGTTCCCAGGCGGTAAACTTAGCATAGAAGGGACAATTTAAGGAGTGGAAAGAAGGAGGGAGGGATCTAGCAGAGGGAAGCGAAGACTAGCGATGAGGGGTGGGGAAGGAGGGTCAATGAGGAAGGATAAAGGGGAAGAGGCCAATCTCAATGTAAACAACACAACTTTATGAGTATGTTGGAAAAATAGGGATAGAAAAAAAAACCTACTAGAATAGCTAAAATAAAAAAATATAGTAATAATACCAAAGGCTGGCAATAATATAAACAGGCTAGATTACTCATGTAATACTACTGAGAATGTAAAAAGGTATATCACTATAGAGAAAAGTTTGGACTTATATCAAAATCAGGATGCACGTATATAGATAAATATTCTCTCACACACACAAAAAACATGTAAGTAGAGTGAGACCATTTGTGGTGGTGGGGATAGGGGAGGAGGGTCATGAGAGGATAAGGGGGAAGTTATGTGAGCAATGTGCAATGAAATGTATATATGGAAATGTCATAATGAAACCTATTAAATTGTACATTAAAAATTACTAATTAGCCGGGTGTGGTGGTGCACACCTGTAATCCCAGCAGGTGGGGAGGCGGAGGCAGGAGGATCGCAAGTTCAAGACCAGAGGCAGTCTATGTAACTTGGCGAGACCCTGTCTCAGAAAATAAAAAAACCTACAAAATGGGCTGAGGGTGCAGCTCAGTGGTCCAGGCCCTGGGTTCAACCCCTAGTACCGCAAAAAACAACAACAACAACAACAAAAAAAAAAAACCTAATTAAAAAAAAAAACAAGAAAACTCTGTGAATAGCAGAGAAGCTGGTGTAGTGCTGGGCATAGTGCAGTGTCTGAGAGTGTTTCATTCTGTTGGACATAGGGTCACTGTGAGTCGGACCCAACTCGATAGCACCTAACAATAATAACAACATTCTTTATGATACTTGCAAAATTGTCTTGCTTTATTTCCTTATCAAATTTCTATTCGTGTATAAAAACCTGATATTCCTGAGTTAATTTTATGTCCTCCAATTATGCTGAAAACCTTTTTCTCCAATATTTGGAGTTTTCTATATAGAGATCACGTTGTCTGAGAAAAAATGTAACATCTTCCTTTCTAAGTTGAAAGTCTTTTATTCCTTTATGTTGCCTCATTTCTGTGAGTAGGACTTTTAGTGCCAGTGGGGATTTTTATCTTTCCACTGGTGTTAGAAAAAAAAGAATTCTTAGTCTTTCATCATTGAATATGATGTTAGCTGTGGCCTTGTATGTATGCCCTTTGTTATGTTCACGCATCTTACTTCTTGTCCTATGTTTAACTTTGTGAGCAATTAGTTCATTGGGGGTTTTATACAGGCAGTGTGGGTAACTTAGAGGGGCCTTTATATGCAGTTACACTGAGGGGAGCCTGCAGCCCTACCACTGTGGCAACCAAGCCCCTTAGATCTCGGAAGCTAAGCAGGGTCTGGCCTGGTTAGTACTTGGATGGGAGACCACCTGGGAACACCAGGTACTGTAGGCTTGGGAAACGGACCCGGCAATGCAGTCCTAAAAAAACAATCAGCCACTGAAAACCCTATGACTAACTTGGTCCTCTAGGGTCAAGTGAAGGGCTCTCTCTGCTATACCCGCACCAGGACGCACTGTCTCCCCACCTAACACAGAGCACACGCTCAGCTCAAAACCCACCTTCCCTCTCCCTAAGCTGACCATCTCAAGTGTCCTGTTACAGGGACAAAACCTGACTCACCCTGCCCGGGGAAGCCATATGTCCCTGCCCATCCCTCACTTTCTGATGGCACACAGCCCACTCCATGGACCACGAGGGACACTAGGACCCACAAAGGCAAGTGAGAGGCAAGCCAGGTAGGCAGGAGGGGGCTGCCTTGACCAGGGTGTGTGTTGGGGATTTCTAAAAAGCACCCCCTAATTAGGGGCTCTCTGACCAGCCTGAGGGACTGACCTCTGGATGACCCCAGGCCATATTCTAGTCACTCCTTTCTCCCCACTCCCATCAAGTGACCAAAGATGGCCCCTGACCAGGAAGACCTTGTCCTAACCACCTCTACCCTGATTGGTCACCCCAAGCCCCCTGATTGGCTCCTAAATGAATATAGATGATTGGACCCCTACACACATTACCCACCAATCCAATCTGCACCCCAAAATCACCCTATTTGAATAACTCTCATACCTGCCAGGAACACACCCTGATTGGCTGCTCCCAGTACACACCCCCTTCCAGGAGCCTATTATATAGGCTCTTGGACCCCACCTTCACCCTTCACCATTCTCCACTTTCTGTCCCGACCCCATCACCTTGATCCAGCGCTCCCCAATCCTGTGGCAGACTTCAATCAAGCCAGCAAGTCATGCCCAGGGGCCCCGAAGCCCCGAAGGCTATTAGCAAGGCATGAAGCACCTTCCAATTCCTCCCAACCTTGGGAAGGAGGAGGGTAGAGAAGGCGAACTGCAATAGGCAAGACCAGCGGATTTCCACCATCTTCTGGATACCATCTGAGCTGTAGCCTTGCTAGCTATAACACCAATAAGGCAGCAGCATTCTATGCTCATGTCACCGTGACACACAGATCACACCCCCTGGAAGATCAACAACAGACCCTCGGGGTTTCATTAAACCCCCTGGGCCTAGGGACACAGTTACCCCCCCCCCCACTACATCACAGTGCTCAGATTGTCTCAGCCAATCAGAGACTGCCACCTACTAAGGGGTGATTGGTTAAGGAGGGAGATGCAAATGTGGCACCTTCTGCTGGGGGGGGGGGGGGGAGACAGCACTAGGAACCAGGCAACAGGGGCAGAGTCCCAGCTCAGCAGACCCAGCTATACTTAACACCACATGCAAACACACACATCTGGTTAAGGGAGCTGTAAAACATTTGCTCACCCAGGCCCAGCCCACTGACAGGCAGAGGAGCCCAATGCATCTGTGCCCTTGAGTGTTAGCCCTGTTCCAGCCGTTCCTGTCCCAGCATCACCCTTGGAAAAGGCAGGATAGCAGCGACTCTGTAGGGTGAGCCCTGGCAAGAGCCCAGAAGGCAGGAAGGAGCAGGTAAGGAGCACAACTCCTTGGAAGCAGAAGCTGCCCAAGGTCTGGGCAGGACCACCAGCCCCAGGTCTTTTCTGTGTGGTACTGGGTGTTGAACCCAGGGCCTCGCACCTGCATGCTTTGCAAGTGCTGGACCACTGAGCTGTGCCCGCAGCCCATTTTCTTTACTTTTTTTGAGACAGGGTCTCACTAAGTTACGCAGACTGCCTCTAGTCTTGAACTTGTGATCCTCCTGCCTCCGCCTCCCGAGCTCCTGGGATGACAGGCGTGCGCCACCGCGCCCGGTGCTATTTGTACAAATTTTGAAATAATAATATCACGGCCTAAAAGAAGGTGACCCAGGCTCTGGTCTGGGCCGGGTGCAAATTCATCCTGCAACCAGGGCCACGCATTTTCTGCTCTGGGCCTCAGTTTCCCCATCTGTACCAGAAGAGTGCTGCATTATCTATCAGGCATGGCAAAAGCATGGCAGGAGCCCTGAACTTCCCCTGCTGCCTGCTGGCAGCTCATGGGAGGGAGCCCAGAGCTTCTCATAGGCTGGGCTCAGACTCACTCTTCATTCAAAAACAGCAGAATGAAAGAAGGTAGCTGCAAAAGGCTGATAAAGGACTATCATCCAAAACCCATGGAAAAGTTTTTTTTTTTTTTAACTTGGAGATACTTGGGGGTTTGAACCCAAGGCTTCATGCATACTTTGCAAGCACTCTATCACTGAACTGCATCCTTAACCCTCATTTTTTAATATTATTTTTTTATTTTGAATCAGGGTCTCACAAAGTTGCACAGGCTGCCTTTGCCTCGAATTTGAGATCCTTCTCCCTCAGCCTCCCTAGTTGCTGGGATCACAGGTGTGGTCACCACTCCTGGCATCCAAGAAAACTCTTAAAACAGTAAGAAAATCAATGGCCTAGTGAAAAAAATGGTCAAAGACCTGAACGGAAGCAAAAACAAATTATCTTCACAGCACCGTATCTGATAGTGTTTCATTCTGTTGTACACCGGGTCACTGTGAGTTGGATCTGGCTCGACAGCACCTAAAAACGACAACACACATAGAAAGGGTACAGAAAAAAAAGGGGGGGGGAACTAGATGATTGAAACTTTTCAGCTTCATTATAATCTTACAGGACAATCATCAGATATGCACTGCATGAATGTAATCTTTTTTGGTATTGCTAGCTGAGGAAAGGGCTGGGATTTAGCTCAGTTGGTAGAGCACTGCGCTGCAGTCTCTGAGATCCCGAGTTCAATTCCCAGCACCGCAAAAATGGGAGAAGGACCTGGCAATCCACTCCCAAGGCAGTCCCGAAACAGTGAAACAGTCAGCCATTGAAAACCCTATGAGGGTCACTATGAGTCGGATACCAACTCGACGGCACCTAACAACAACAACAACAACAACAACAACAACGAGGTTGAAAGCCCCAGAACTAGAAAATAGCTCACGTGGGAGCTCTGGTTCCATTGTAGGCTCCCCAACCTCAATTAATACATTGCCTATCCATAGACAATTGTTAGCCAAAATCAAATAAACATATTTTTCATGGAACTGTGACAATTTGGCCCATGTTGATGTAGAGCTTACAGCCCAAGGTTAAAAACAAGTTAGGTAAACATCTCCGTATACCTTAACCGCACATAGCTGACGCTGCCTGTGCACATATGTGTACAAACCTAAATGTACAAAGATATATGGCTTTCACTAGACAGAGAGGAGTGACCAGAAAGAGTCATGTTTAGGTTACGGTGGAAAACCATAGGGGGTGAGAGATAGGAATGGAGTTTTGGGGGATTAAAAAAGTGGTAGAGCCAGAAGCAAATGTATCGACAAAGCAATGCTGTTTTACAGATGAGCAACTCAAGGTCCGAAAGTGAAAAAATGACCTGCTGAGATCAACCTGTTGAGTGGATACAAGGGAAGTGGTTGGAAAAAAGCAAGATGAGAGCCAGGTGTGGTGGCGCACGCCTGTAATCCCAGCGGCTGGGGAGGTGGAGGCAGGAGGAGACCAGAGGCAGTCTACATAATTTAGTGAGACCCTGTCTCAAAAAGTTAAAAAAAAGGGGGGGGGGCTGAGGGTGCAGCTCAGTGGTCAGCACTTGCAGAGGATGCAAGTGTGAGGCCCTGGGTTCAACCCCCAGTACCACACACACACACACACACACACACACACACACAGAGCAAGATGAGCATCATTGAATGGATGATTTTGTGTGGCAAACAGAGATGAGAGAAACAAATGCATCTAGAAATGGATCAAATGAAGGGAGGCAGGATGGGGACATAGTAGACTTACTGTGGGTGACTGTCATGTTGCTATGCTGATGCCCCTGGCACACACTGTGTCCTTCGACAGGGGGCAGAAGCATCCGGAAGACCTGGGGCATTGTCTCAGAAACAGTCTCCTTCTCCACTCTATGCTGGTCCCCAGCCTGCTTCCTGTCCACACCGTCAATGGAGTTATCCTTGTATTGACCCACATCAATCAGAATTGTCCATGGTTGCTTTCTTGGAATACCCTGTCTTTATTGTTTGTCTTCCTCTGATGCCTGCTCATTCGGCTGGGGAGGCAGAGTAGGACTGGACAGGAAAGGTTCTAATTAGGGACACCTGTTTGTTGGGGCAGCAAGACGGGTCTTCCAAATCTTAGCTGGAAGAACTCCATCTTGTAATAAGCCACCATCTAACAGTTCCACACGCCACATTGCAGCAAAACAACCCATCCTTGCCACAGTCGGACAGTCTTTGCCGAGATCAGCAGATCCCTGGTAAGAGCAAGGACAGAGCACACATAAACTTACAACTTCCCCAGAGTTGGGATCTGCTTAGGACTTGTTATTGGAGCCTGTGGTCATTTCTACTGCTTCAGCCCTAGGTGGCGCTCTAAGCCTAGTTTACGCTAATTTGCTGTAGACTCGGAGCAGCTAGAGGAAAGACAGGCGTGACTTCAGTGACTGAGCAGCTTTAGGTGAAAGTAGCCCTCCACGGTCCTGCACCTCTAGGTAAGGTGTCCCTACTAAACTCATCTTACTCATCAAGATGAACTCCTGAGTCGTTCAGTGCCTCATTAAACAAAAATAGAACTAGATTGGGTAAAAATATTGGTAAAATAACCCTCTTGGGAAGATGAGATTAGGAAAAAGTGTATGTTAGGAGGAAATGAGTGCTGACATGATAGAAGAGAACTATATTTCTATCTTCCCTAAAAGGAAACCTGCAGCTGTACCTCCGTGGCATCTGATCTTGTCAGATCTCGGAAGCTAAGCAGAGTCTGGTCTGGTTAGTACTTGGATGGGAGACCGCCTGGGAGCATCAGGTGCTGTAGGCTTGGGAGAAGGACCCGGTAGCCCACTCCCAAAAATCAATCCGTCATTGAAATCCCTATGAATAGCAGAGAAGCATTGACAATAGTGTTTCTCCTGTTGTATTTAGGGTTGTTATGTGTCAGACACCAACTTGATGGCACCTAAAAACAACAGGGAAAGTTTCCACACACTAAGCTCAATGAGGGTTTTACCTTTTAACTTTATTTTTTATTTTTGTTTTCATTTTATTTTATTTTATTTATTTATTTAATTATTATTATTATTATTTTTTGTGGTGCTGGAGGTTGAACCCAGGGCCTTGTGCTGGCATGCTTTGTAAGTGCTGTAACACTGAGCTGCACCCCCACCCAGCCTATTTTTTTACTTTTTGAGACAGGGTCTCACTAAATTACACAGGCTGCCTCTGGTCTCGAACTTGCAATCCTCTTGCCTTTGCATCCTGTGCTGCTGGGAGTACAGGCGTGCGCCACCAAGCCTGGCACCTTTTAACTTTTATAAAGGAAGTTTTTTTTTTGTTTGTTTCATTTAACTTATAAATACATCCATTGATGTTTTTCATAAAATAATCCCTCTCTCTCCCTCTCTCTCTCTCCCTCTCTCTCTCTCTCTCTCTCTCTCCCCTCCCCGTCCCCCCTTTCTCTCCAATAACAGATGTGCACATCTTGGTTAGCTAGTATGTGTATTTGTGACTTTCTATAAGGAAGTATTCTGAATCCATGCCCAAAATATTGTTTCAAGTTTTATTTTCAACTTTGGCTTGTAGGAAATATTCAGGAATACAAAGACACCACTAAGAGTAAACAACTACCAGTTGAGAATATGGAACATGCTGCAATATAACTACCAGGCACTCTTCAACAAGTGCATGAATCTAAATTGCATGTAACTAAAACAAAACAGACTACAAAAGACCTTCATGGAAGAATTGGGTAAATTTAAAGATGAACTAGGTTTTAAAAAATAATTGTTAATTTTAGCTATAGTAATGATATGTGGTTATGTAGGAAAATGCCCTTAGATTTCAGGAAATGCATACTAAACTATTTAGGAGCGAGTGTCATAGTGTTTACACTTACTTTTAAACAGCTTGTTTTTAAAATGTAGGGCTTGAATGTAGCTCAGTGGTACAGCACTTGCTTAGTTTGTGTGATTCTCTGGGTTCAATCTCCAGCACTAGAAGAAAAAAGAAAGAAAGAAAAGGATGGGTGGATGCATAGACCCAGAGACAGATATAAACCAAAATTGCAATGTTATCAGCTGATGAGTCTGGGGGGAGGACTGTATCATGCTCACGGCATAATTTATCCTTTCAATTCTTCTAAATATCCTAAAGGCTTCCTTTTATTAAAAAAGGTTGATCCCTTGGTTATAACTGAAAATAGTTCGTGCAAAGCAGGTATCACTTAAAAAGAATGTAAGAGGTTCTCCCCCTCCTACATTCAAGGTTGTTCACTTGTGCAAGCCGGGCGCCGTGGCACACACTTGTAGTCCCAGCAGCTTGGGAGGCAGAGGCGGGAGGATCCCAAGTTTGAGACCAGAGGCAGTCTGCGTAACTTAGCGAGACCCTGTCTCAAAAAGTAAAAACAAAAAAAGGGGCTGAGGGTGCAGCTGAGTGGTCCAGCACTTGCAGAGCATGCAGGCGCAGTGATGTTCTAAGCCCTGTTATTTTTTCTCATGTGGGTTACCGTGAGCCTTTTCCTGTTACCTCAGATAAACCCTACTCCAAGATTCCTTTATCTTCAGAAAAATCTGGAAGTAATGCTGAATTCGTTCTGTGCAGGCTCTATCAGGAGTCATCCTCCGTCAGCTACAGGAGAGGGTCTGAGGTCTTCCTCCAGGCTGGCCTAGAAGCTTGCACTCAAGGTGTCTTACCCCTTGTCCTCTGTCCCTGAAGTCACCGTCACCTATAAAGATGGAGAATATGTGTTCACAGGGCATAGAGGTCTTGAAGAACAGATGGGTGAATGAGAAAGTCAAACCCAAGTACACACATTCCATCCTGCAAAGTTTATCGTTGACACCCAGCTCTAGTGATTTACTAACAGCACAAATCAGGGGGAAACACAAGCCTAATAACACATGGCAATAGTCATCACCTAAGAAACAGCAGACCACCCCCTAAGAGGCTCTCTTTATCTTCTCCCACTAACTGTTCCTTTTCTCCACGAAAAACTATTGTTACACACGTTCCTTCACATCAGAGCAGAACGCAATGTCACAAGGTGAAAATTTTCTCCTACAAGCTGTAGAAAAAATGGCGTTCAGCACATCGTTTCTTTTCAGGGCATTGTTGCTTTTAATAGCAATAACAGACGTAGTCTTAATTGGGCAATAGGTAGTAGTTTGTTTGTACTAGCAAGAAATTAGCAGCATTTGAAAGGAACAGAGATCCAAAGAGATCTGGGGAAAGTTCCAGAAATGTACATTTAAAAAGAAAGCAAGCAACAAAACAGTAACTGCAGAATGGAAGTACATAATTTAAACACAGGCAGGCCATGAGTGTAACTTAGTGGGAGAGTGCAAGCTTAGCATCTGTAAGGCCCTCCGTTCAATCTCCAGCACCAAAACCCAAAAAGAAAAGCAAACAACAACAATAAAAGTAGATTTTTTTATTTTTATTTTTAATTTTTTTTATGGTACTTGGGGTTGAACCCAGGGCCTCGCACATACTTTGCAAGTGCTCTACCACTGGGCTGCACTGCCAGACCATTGTTTATTTTCTATCATGAGACAGGATCTCACTAAGTTTCGCAGGCTGCCTCTGGCCTCAAACCTGTGATCCTCCTGCCTCCACCTCCTGAGTCACTGGGATTATAGGTGTGAGCCATAATGGCCAGCCAAGTTAGAAATTTCTATGACAGTGGAGAATGAAGTATCCGTTGAAGGTGGGTCTTAGGCAAGGAAAACAACCTCATAACCTGTGCCTGATCTGGAAGCCCAACTGAGACATCAGTTGCTCACTGAAAGCAAAGAACCACACATTAAAATCACTAAACTTGAAGATCCTTACCTCAGTAGGAGTAAAGAGAGTAGGAAGCATAAGAATTTCCCCTTCCTGCTAGATTCACACTTTGTCTCTCTTACTGGATATCTACCTTTTGGCTTGGTTTTGCTGAACTAATTTAAAATATTTGCATTACATGTATTATTAGGCTTTTATTTACAGATAACTTTTGTTTCGATAATCCTCATTTAACATAATATTTCAATTTTTCAACTGCATTTTCTTTCTTTATAAGACTTAACAATATAAATTAGGAGAGTCATTGCTCCTTATTTCTTCATTCTGTCCTCTTCTTCCTTCACTATGTCTGCTAAAATTCCATGGCCATTTGGTTAAAGTATCGTTGGCATAGCAAATAGGCTCTGGCTCTCCTACAACAAAATGGGTATCTTTGGTCAAGTTATTAGATTGAACCACATGAGGCCGCCATTTTGGTAGATTAAAAATGATCAGACATGATCCAAATTAAGTATTTAAACTCTCTGTGCCTATGACTCTACACCTGCAAAATGGACATAATAATATCGCTTTCATCATCAGATTGAAAAATAAGTGAGTTGTTGTATGAAAAACCCTCCAAGCAAGTCCTAGCTTGGAATAGTAAATGTTAGTTGGTGATGGTGGTGGTAGTAATGATAGCAATAGTATGGTAATAAGAAGTTACTTTCTGAGGCCTTTCAGAAAAGGGAAATGACCAGATAACTAGCTACACCTGCCATTTTTCAACCTATACCCATAAAGCCTGGAAGCTAAAGAAAACAACAGTTCTGTGTTGCTCTTGTTGTTGTTACTGTTAGGTACTGTGGAGTTGGTGCCCAACTCGTAGCAACCGTATGTACAACAGGCAAAACAGTATTGTCAGTGCATCTCTGCTATTCATAGGGTTTTTAGTGGCTGATTGTTTTTTAGGAGTGGGTTGCTGGGTCCTGCTTCCAAGCCTATAGCAGCTGGTATTCCCAGGTGGTGTCCCATCCAAGTACTAACCAGGCCTGACCCTGCTTAGCTGCCAAGATCTGATGCTACAGTGGTACAGATGCAGGCTAACCATTCTGTAGGAACTTTTAAAATACTGTTATTCACCCTCAAATAGACATGGCTCAACCAGTGTGCTGGAATCCAACCCAAGCAAATTAGTACTTCTTCCTTTTGGGGCTGAGTTAAAGAGCCTGGATAAAAGGAGCCATCTCTTCCCCCCAACAAATCACATAATCCTATCCACCTGGAACCAGAACATTTAGGAAGATGGTTGTTATTGTTAGGTGCCATCAAATCAGGTCTGACTCATAGTGACACTCATAGTGTTTTCAATGGCTGATTGTTTCAGGATTGCTTCAGGAGTGGATTGTCAGGTCCTTCTGTTTTTGGTGGTGGTGGGGATCAAACCTGCTCCTCAGAGAGTGCAGCACAGTGCTCTACCAACTGAGCTAAACCCCAGCCTATTAGGAAGATTAAAAGGGCTTAATTATCACCTTGTGAATTTCTAATCTCTGATGTGTACGGGAATGTGGTACAAAAAAAAAGAGAGCACTGCTAGAGGCACCAACTAAACTGTAACAGGCACACACACAAAAAAACACCAGTGTCACCAGTGAGTATATAGAAATAGACAGTCCATCCTAATGTCCTATGAAACTCTGTTTGAAACAGAGAAGGTAAGTAAAGCTCTGGTTGGTCATCCCTGCATAATCCTTCCTAAATGGATGGTGTTTGCAGCCATGGCACCCTGGCATCCCATTCCCACCTCATCTCAGAAGCTAAGCCTGATTAGTTCTTGAATGGGAGACCACCTGAGAATACCAGGTGCTGTAGGCTAGGCAGAAGACCTGGCAACCCACTCCCGAAACAATCTGCCATTGAAAACCCTATGAATATCATAGAAGCACTGACAATAGTTCCAGGCATGGCAGTGTTAGGGAGTGTTTCATTCTATTGTACATAGGGTCTCTATGAGTCAGACTCGACTTGACAGTAGCTAACAACAAATGAATGGTGTTTTATCCTTTGCCAAGTGTAGTAATAGGTATTCCGTGCTAACAATTCACACTGTTAACTAATTTAATTCTAACACCAATACTGCAAGATGGCTATTGCCACTTTAATCTGAAGACACTGGTTCAGGTAGATGAAGTCACTTGCCAGGGTTACAAGTTAGGAAGCAGGAGAGCAGGGCTTGAGGCCAGTTTGGCTGGTTCCACAGCATAGACTCACAACTCCTTTCCAAACACCAACTCTCCAACTTTCAGGGATGTTTGCTAAATGATTGTGTGAGGTGTCAAGTGAGCCTCAGAATCCAGTGCTGTGCTATAAATTGGCTTTCCAAGGGAAGGAAGAGAGAAGAAGCCCTAGTTAGTAACATATGCCGATTTCTATGCTTTAAGTAATTATACCGTGACCAATTTCAAAATACCAATGATGAGTAAAATTCCTGAAATTTAGCAATTGGCTTTTGGGAGCCAGTGGGAGCCAACTACAGCACCCCACTGCAGAGTTCCTGTGTGGCTGAAGAACAAAAATCGGTTTATTTGCCATTGTTGTTTTTGTTAGGTGCCGTTGAGTCGTGTCATAGCAACCCTCATTGGGTTTTCAATGGCAGATTGTTTCAGGATCGCCTTGGGAGTGGGTTGCCACATCCTTCTCCCATTTTTGCAGGGCTGGGAATCAAACTCGGGAACTCAGAGACTGCAGAGTAGTGCTCTACCGACTGAGCTAAATCCCAGCCCTATTTGGCATAGTTCATATAATTAATGACTAACCCTGCCTTGAACTTGGGACTTCTACAAACAGGGCATCAACCACTTCCACTACTTCATTTGTAGTCGCCATGCCAGGTATGGAAAGGAGAAAAATTCTATTACCCAAGACAGACTTCACTGTACCTTCTTACGCAGGAGAACTCTTAGAGTTTGATCTTTCATTTAGTTTTTAAAATATTCTGACACTCATTGGTGTTCTTCATTCACCAAATGACTTAAAAATTGAGGGTAGTAGGTGAAGGAGCAAAGGCAAGAGAAATGAAGAAGGGAAAAAGACAGGATGGGAGAATCCACAGACATATTAACACAGGTAGAAAGTAAGTGGAATAAGCGGATAATGATTCCAGGGTGATAACAGTGGACACTTGCTGTTCTCTCTGCCCAGTTCTCCATCTTCTGCAAAGACTCCCCCATCTTCCTTCTTGGGAATAGATTTTCATTCTCACATCACAGAATTTGGCTGGAGTCGACCATATCCTCTAGTTCCAAAGGTTGACTTGGGGCCCAGGAGTGACAGACAAGTGTCCTACGTGCCTCTGGTCACAGTGATGATCGTGCACTCAGTCAGGCCAAATAAAGCCAGTCAGAGGACACTCTGAGGCTTGGGCTGGAACGATTGGGAAAGAGGCCATGCTGGCAGCATGCGTGTCCAGAACGCCCCTGCCCCCACAGAGAGGGAGTCTGCCTACACGTTCCCGGCAACCAGCAAAGTGGAGCGCGGATATAAAGGAAAAGTAAATCTTCATTCCAGCAGGTGACTCAAGACTCAGTCATGTGCATTGTTTATATTACTCCTTGACTTTCCAGTTGCAGGAGCCAATAAATTCACTTGGTGACTAAAACTGATTTGAGTTAGGCGTCCATGATATGTGTGTCTAAGTGGGTCATGATTAATGCAGCTTCAACAGTTAGTTGGGGTTCTTGTCCTTTCATCCTGAATTGATGGGTCTCAGAGTCACAGAAGGCCTTTGAAAACACCAAGGGCAGCCGGGTGCAGTGGCCCATGCCTGTAATCCCAGTGGCTTGGGAAGCGGAGGCAGGAGGATGGCAAGGAGACCAGAGGCAGTCTGTGTAATTTAGCGAGACCCTGTCTCAATAAGTAAAAACATGGGCTGGAGGTGCAGCTCAGTGGTCCAGCACTTGCAGAGGATGCGAGCACGAGGCCCTGGGTTCAATCCCCAGTACTGCAAAAAAAAAAAAAAAAAAAAAAGAAAAAGAAAAAAGAAAACACCAAGGGCAGCTCCATCCCAGTCACAGACCATGCACCTCCTATTCAGATAGTTTAGTTCTGCCAAGGTACCCCTGGTTATGACCTGTGGCCTGAAGTGTAGAACCTACATGAAAGAAAGTAGGATTCAGGTCAACATCACAACGATTTCATGAGCACTCCTCTTTAGGAGTTTTTACAGAATAGCTAGATCACTTGTCAACATTTTCCTCTGGGTAGGAACCATGGGTTCAGCCATGGACAGGAATAAATACAGTCTCTACGTGGGACGGCATGGTTTGAATCTCAAATGTCCCTCAAAGACCAAGTGTTTGAACACTTGGTCCCCAGATGGAGGTGCTGTCCTAGAAGGTTATGGAAATTTGGGAGATAGATCTAGCGTGGCAGAAATGAGTGACTGGGTGCCTTGGAGGTACCCAGACCCATTGTTCCAGTCACCCTCTGTGCTCTCTGCTTCTGACCTGCCATGCCATGAGCTTGTCTGACACAAGTCCTGCAGCCTGCTATCTCCACACCTGCTCTTCCCCTGTTATGGACTGATCCTCTGACTGTGAGCCCCCTGCCCCCGGCCAAAATCATTTCTTCCCATAAGTTTGATTTAGTTGTTCTCTGTCACAGCAATATTCTAGCTGGCTAATAAATATATGAGTTGAACACCTTACAGATGAAGTGATAGGATGTCTAAAAATGAATCCATTGGTCCAGTTCTCCTATGGTGGTATATTGTTGTTTGGTGCCATCGAATCGGGTCTGATTCATAGCGACCCTATGTACAACAGAATGAAACACCACTCAACACTTTGCCATGCATGTGACCTTTTTATGTTTAAGCACATTGTTGCAGCCACTGTATCAATCCATCTAGTTAAAGGTCTTCCTTTTTTTGTTGTTGACCTGCCGCTCTCCCAAACACGATGTTCTTCTCCAGGGATTGGTCCCTCCTGACAACATGTCCAAAATACATATGGTGCAGTCAAGCTATCCTTGCTTCCAAGGAGCTCTCAGGTTCTGCTTCTTCAAGGTAGTAGATGAAGATAATTAAAACTCCAGAGTCAATGCTATTTCATCTAGCTTCATATGGATTCATCTCGCTCATTCGAAGGATCTATGTCACTCAGGCTATATCCCCAAAGACCAAGCCAAGGTATTCCAAGAAGCAAGATTTTTAGTTCTCAGAGCATAACTGTCTTGAATCCTGAACTGGTAGGCCACAGCATCCGGGTAATTGTGATAACTGATGTTTGTGGTTAATCCATCTAACATAATTACCCTGCAAGTGGGCTCCTCTTACTGTCTCCACTTCATAGACAAGGGAAGAAGATCCTGAGGAACTAAGTAACTTCCCAAAGTCAAACAACTAGACAATCTGGCAAAGTCAGCTTTGAACTAGGGGTAGTTTGGCTCCACTGTCAGGTAATCTATGCTGCCTACCATCTAAAGACTCTTAGGGCTGAGGAGACCTCTAGAGAGGACCTGGTCCAATATCACCCAACAGATTAGGAAGAAGAAGCCCAGACAGATGAAATGACTTCCCCGAAGCTATTCAGCTACTCTGATGACAAAGCCTCTACACAGGTTCTTGTCCCCCAGTTCAAAGTACTTCCCTATGACAAGAGGAATAGGAGGATGGCATTAGATTAGGTGTGATGGGCTCCAAAAGCCAAGCCAACCAGGACTTCAGAAATCTTTCCCTTCAGACCAAAATCTTAAGCAGAAGTTGCTAGAGGGTGACACACACAAACTTAGTACCCTCCCAACCCAACGTACCTCCAAAACTCAGCTCCATGGGCTTCGATTTGGCTTTCCTGAGAGTGACTACTCAGGCCACACACACTAAATACATAAAATTATTTCTTGGGTCCAGTCTTTGGGGCCTCCCAAATTCTTGTTGTTGTTGTTGCTGTTGTTGTTGTTGTTGTGTGCCATCAAGTCAGGTCCGACTCATAGCGACCCTTATAGGGTTTTCAATGGCTGACTGTTTCGGGATTGCCTCAGGAGTGGGTTGCCACGTCCTTCTCCCATTTTTGTGGTGCTGAGAATCGAACTCGGGACCTCAGAGACTGCAGAGCAACACTCTACCAACTGAGCTAAATCCCAGCCCCCCAAATTCTTTTTTTTTACCCCCCAAATTCTTGAGCAACACAAATTGCAACCAGAGTGCCCTGGATTGAGTACGATAATTATCCTTAATTTCCACCCTCCATTGTGAAGTCATAGAGCCTCTGTCCTGGTCCTTGACCACACGGTGTAACATCTGTGTCCCGTTCTGATGTCTTCCTTGCCAGGAAGTGTGTGGCTGCAGAAATCTTCTGCACCTCCGTCCTCCATTGTGGTGTCCTCATGACATCACACCAAGTTTTGCCCTGTGGGAGCATTTGGGGACCACAAAGTTCACGTCGATGAAAATGTAATCCATGGCAAAAGAAAATGTATTGATACATAGGAAGAACACTGTAGAATTTAGGTATAGGAAAACAAATAGTTCACTTTTGGACGTTTTGTAATTCTCTCTTGCCCAGGTTGAGAGCTGACACACAGTAATTAGTGCTATTCACACTTAGCATTTCTTAGGCTATGTTAGCATATTTCGTTTTTGATTAATTTGCCATGGATTGGTGTCAATCTGAAGAGAACATTTTTTGTACAATTTGGGGACCAGGAATTGGTAGTGTTTCTTTCACTACTGTAGTGATACACCCAGCTTCTTTACTCATTCAGGGTAAGGCTGTCACGACAGATGCTTTTCTTATTTTACAGTGAACTAAAAATTCTGGAGGGGGTAATGTTTGAAGTGCTGGCATGCCTTGTAGGAATCCACCGAGAAGTATGTAGATGCCTCAAAATTTGTCCAATTTACATCAATCATGATTCTAAAAGAGAGTGCTATATCTCTTTCTTGCTGAAACTTCCCAATAAACATAAGAAACATAAGAAAATAACACTTGAGCAGCAGAAAGCCATTTTCCTAAAAGCAGAAACATTAAATATTCACTCTGAATAGATGGAACTGGAAATCATCATGTAACGTGAAATAAGTTGGTCTCACAAAGACAAATATCACATGCTTTCTCTCATATGTGAAATTTGGGGAAAAAGAAAAAGAAAAAGGGACATGAAAGTAAAAGAGGACTATTAGGGATGCAGAAGGGTAAGGGTAAGGGGTAAGTGACAAGAAAGTAATAGAGGGGATGAATATGATAAAAATACATTATATGCATGTATGATTATGTCATCATGAAACCTGTTAGTTTTTATAATTAATATACGCTAATTAGGAAAACCCTGCAGCCATACCATGGTGGCATCTGATCCCACCAGATCTCAGAAGCTAAGCAGAGTTGAGCCTGGTTAGTACTTGGATAGGAGACCACCTGGGAACACCAAGTGCTGTAGGCTTGGGAGAAGGACCTGGCAACCCACTCCTCAAAAAACAACCAGACATTGAAAACCCTATGAATAGCAGCAGAGAAGCACTGACAATAGTGTTTCCCCTGTTGTATGTAGGGTCACTATGAGTCAGACACTGACTCGACAGCACCTAACAACAACAACAACAATTAGGAAAAGATTCACTCTGCAAAGATCAAGTTTAAAATTCTGTCTGGTCTGCAGCTTTAAGGCATGAACATGCTGCTGCTGGGGATGCTTCTCCCACCAGGTGGGGAAAGCTGGCCCCTGGAGGACAGGTGTGGACAGAGCTGGCCTCGGTGAACGAGAGGACCAGGGTCTGTTCTGGTACCTTGCCCTGTACCCTGGCTCTTCTTTTCTCTGCATATCTGTCTTATTGTCATGGGGCTGGGATTTAGCTCAGTTGGTAGAGCACCACCCTGCAGTCTCTGAGGTCCCAAGTTTGATTCCCAGCACCACCAAAAAAAAAAAAAAAAAGGGAGAAGGACATGACAATTCATTCCTGAGGCAATCCCGAAATAATCAGCCATTGAAAACCCTATGAGGGTCACTATGAGTTGGACACGACTCGACGGCACCTAACAACAACAACATCTCATTGTCTGCCATGGAAGTGGGAACATGGTCTCACTTGTTCATTAAAACCTCCCATTTCCACCACCAGAGAAAAATTTGGAATGGCTAGTTCTCTCCTTCAGGACTAAAAATAGACTTCTGAAAAACCCATGAGTTGAAGAAGAAATCAAACAGGATGTGAAAGGTATTTTGATGTGAATGAAAATGAATGAAAATGAGAACATTAAGATGAAATAAATTTGCCTGCTTACCTGTGGGGGGAAAAAGAAAGAACGAATGAACGAACGAACAAATGAAAGAAAGAAAGAAAGAAAGAAGGAGAAAATGAAAAGAGGAAAATTAAAACAAAACAGCAAAATTTATGGAGTGCCATAGGGAGTAGGACCTGGCGAGCCACTCCCGAAACAACTAGCCATTGAAAACCCTATGGATAGCAAAGAAACACTGTCAGATATAGTGCCTGAAAATGAGGCCCCCAGGTTGGAAGGCACTCAAAAGACTACTGGGGAAGAGTTGCCTCCTCCAAGTAGAGTATACCGTTATGAGGGAAATGGAGTAAAACCCCAGGGTGCTCAACGTGATGATGTGACAGGACTCAAAATGAGGAGAAACAACTGTAAACATCCATTAATAATTGGAACATGGAATGTACGTAGTATGAATCTAGGCAAGTTAGAAATTGTTAAAAGAGAAATGGATCGCATAAACATTGACATTCTAGGCATCAGTGAGCTAAAATG
>VMDO01006553.1:0-45214 GCA_007922755.1 Pedetes capensis
ATTAGCCCCAAAGCATGGAGCCAGGGAGGGGCAAAGATGGCCCCCAGGGGTCAAGGCGACCAGGGTGCCACTCACGGACACGAGACCTCCGCAGGAGCCCCACCAGCTCCTGGGGTGCCACCCACACAGCTGTTGCGCACTGATACCTTGTGTTCGCCCATGTTCACCTCCCCCTTCCAGGGGGGCCATGTCTGCCTCTGCCAGCCACCTTGGAGCCAGGGGTGGAGACTGAGCCCTCCCTGTAACCTCGGTGGGAGAATCAAAGCTGTGCACTGGGAGCTGGGCTGACCCCTGCAGGAAGCGCCAGGGCCTCGCGCTGACAGAGCAGAGAGTGGGGCCTCCCGCAGCTCCTAGGCAACCCCAGAGCACTGCAGCCCTGGTGCCACTGGGCAGAGATGCATCCCAATGAGGCCTGAAGCCGAGGAAGCCCCCTCCATGGGGACACCGCTGCTCTTTCTCGAGGCCTTGCACAGGTCGCTCGCCACCTACAGTGGCTGCCACAGCTGAACTGATGCCTGGGGCACCCGGACAGGACGAGGGAGGCAATGAGACCAGAAAGTTCCCCTTGAGAGGACAATGGCCCGTCGCCACTTTTCTGGGCACTCCTCCAGCCAGCTGGTGTCAGGGGCTGGAACGGGAACTCTGCCCCCCACCGATGGACCTGGAGCGGGGTTTGGGGGCCCCCTGCCGGGCGCAGGGAGGGGGACTTGTAAAGGGGCTTTCCTGCTGCAGCCTCACAGCCCGCACGCCCTGCAGCCAGAGCTTCCTGGTCACATGCCATTTCCTGCACATCTTAGCAAACAGGCCTCCGCGGACAGTGGCACGCGGTTATTACCCTGCTGGGACCCTGGTGGCACCGGGGACGTCAGGCGGCTGGGGCCGAGCACCCCTTGGAGCCGCAACGAAGTGCAACGGCGCCATCTAGCGGCCTCTCGGGGCAGTGCAGGGACCCGGGCGCCGTGATCCGTCATCCCCCATCCCAAGGAGAACCTGGCCCCGCCCGGATCGCGGTCACAGCGCAGAAAACCGGCCCTGGAAGTCTGAACCCACAGATCGCTGTCGCTGCCACCTCCACGAGAGAAGTAAAGGCGAGACCCCAGTGCTGCCGAGGGTCCTGGAGGGGGCGCTGCGGCGGGATCCCTGGACTCCCGGGTGGGAACCGCCTGGCGGGCACAGCCCTTGGCCTCTCTGGGCTGCAGCTGTGCAGCCGGGACGCCTGTCTACCGGGGATGCGAGGCAGAGAGGCAGTCACAGAAAGGCTTCCTCCAAAGGGAGGAAAAGATTGTGGGGTGTGGGGGGATAGGCCCCAGAGGGCATAGGTGCTCTGCCAGGTGTGCACCTGGAGGGGCTTTGCAAATAGGGCTCTGTCGGCCACCCTCGAGTCCGATGCTGTGGGTCTAGGGTGGCAGGGCCTGGGGACCTGCATTTCTAGCCAGGTCTCTAATGGCACCGATGCCATGAGTCTTTGAGAGCATGCGCAGAGACACCTGGAAAGCTCCCAGGGTCTGCGCTTGCCTTGGATGTGACGGCAGAGTCCAGGGTCTTGGCCCGCAGCTCGTTTAGGGGAAGGCAAGGGGCGTGGGAGAGAGGACAAGGCACAGCTGGAACTGCCTGAGTGTCCGTCACACCCCGTACTCCAGCACACAGGATCCAACCAGAGACACAGCGCAGGGCCTCGGTGCTGATGCAACCAGCATGATGTCATGAGACAGTCCCTTCCTCAACGGCAGTCTCTTAAGTGTGGCTCCAGGTGACGCCACTGCGACTGTGAGGTATCCAGCCAATCAGAAGTGAGCAGCATTCTGAACCCCTCCCTTCCACCGTATTCAGCCCAATCAGCTCGCAAATGCATCTGGCCAATCGGAAGTGAAGGACGCTGCCCATCCTTCACCCTAGCACCCTCGCCCACTGGAGTCCAGGGCTTTGATATATTTGTTCTAGGAGCTCAGGAAGCGGGCCGCCATTGATGTGCTCTTCACATGCACGGTAGGTCTAGCGAACGGACAGCGGAAAAAAGGAAAACCCTCCACCAGATGGACTGACAGTGTCTGCAACAATGGGCTTAGACATAAATGAGATCGTGTGCCTGGCACAGAACCCGGGAGTGTTTAGATCTACTGTACACAGGGTCCCTATGAGTCTGACTCGACTCTACGGTACCTAACAACAGGAACTAACCGTTGGTTACAAATGGATGCCCAGGACAAAAGTGCATATATACAGTTAGTAGAGTGCTGCTCTGCACTCTCTGAGGCCCTGAGTTCAATCCCCAGCACCACAAAAATGGGAGAAGGACCCAGCAGCCCACTCCTGAAACAATCAGCCATAGAAAACCCTATAAACAGCAGAGAAGCACTGACATAGTGCCAGGCATGGGAGTGTTTCATTCTGTTGTACATAGGGTCGCTAGGAGTTGGACCCGACTCCAAGGGACCTAACAACAGCAGCAATCCAGGGTGAATATCCACAAGTGACCTGTGCTTTTGGTGTCCCCTTTAGCATCACACCAGGCCAAGCCACAGATCTCTATCCCCTTCTCTCCCCTCTCCCAGCTGCCCCTCCTCACAGCCTCCTCTGTCCCCGGGGCTCCTCCCTGTTCATCTCATGGCTGCACCTGCATCTGGTCCCTGGGAGCCACAGGCACACAGGACTCCTCTGTCCATCCTCACCTCCATTAGCACCGTGCAACGTCCTCTCTTGACCTGAGTCTGCTTTCCTTCTTCCCCAACATCCTGCGACTCACTCTGCCTAGAAGGTTCTGGGAGGGCGGGGCCATGTCAACCATGCCAGAGAGTCTGTGCCTGCCTTCAGCACCGCCTCTGGCCTGTGGGAAGCACCAGTGTGCACAATGTGCACGGCAGGGATGGCCCCATTAACCAAGCTTCTCTAAGCCCAGGGCCCGCGGCCTCCAGGGGTGACTCCCAGAGGCACGAGTTGTGCTGGACTGGGAGGATCTCCAGCCCCTGTCACTACCACAGCCTGGTGTAAGTTGGAGCCCCCTGGGCTGGAGGGGCCCTCACATCCCTCCCTCCTGTCCCTCTCCATGGCCCAAGGACCAGGCCCGGCACCCCTCAGCCTGTCCTCTGCAGGAGTACAGTTCCTCATCACCACGAGCCACGGCCACCGGGAACTGGGCATTGCTGGGGCACGGGGCGTATGCCTTAGCTTCCCGGTGAATCCGGCAAGAGAAGAATTCCTTCCATTTTGTGAATAGAGCGAGACAGGTCCCAAAGTACTTTGGATGCAGCTGAGAAAAGGCCCAGCGACACATCAGAGAAACTACAGGTCAGCGTGGGGCCAAATGACCACACTGCACAGAAGGGGTCCACACCATGGATGGTGGGATGGCTCGGAGTTCACGGTCCCAACGTGTTTGGTTTGGGTTGGAGACGGGCTCGCTGTGTAGCCCAGGCTGGCCTCAGACTCGTGATCCTCCTGCCTCAGCCTCCCCAGTGCTGGGATTAGGCGAGCACCACAGCGCCCAGCTCATCCTGAGGATTTCTAAATCTCTCTGCAGCTGGAGGCCACCAAGGGCGTTAGAGATGCCGAGAGGGAGAATGGGGGTGTAGGACTGTGTGAAGGGGCAGGAAGAGTCCCTGAGCTGCCCTCAGCCCCAGGAGAGGGGTGCCAGGGAGCGGGCAGTGTCAAGGCCTCCCACATTTACCAGGGGAGGCAAAGAGAGGCAGGGTGCTGGGGTGAATGAGGGAGGTGTTTATATACGGATTCATTAGCGAGTGTGTGGGGCTAAGGACAAGATTAGGGAGACGTGGAATCTGTACTCCCCAGGCTCACAAGGAAAGCTCAACTCTTTTTTTCAGAGAGAGAGAGAGAGAGAGAGAGAGAGAGAGAGAGAGAGGGAGGGAGGGAGGGAGGGAGGGAGGGAGCGCACATGAGAGAAGAGGAGGAGGACGAGGAGGAGGTGGTGGAGGAGAAAGAGGTTACAGAGGCCCCGAGTCCCCCTTAGGTTTGCACTGCACCTTTTATCTGAAATCCAGGCCCGGGGCAGGAGCGCAGCTCTGCATGGCCGGATGGGCTCCCCTGCCCCAGGTGCCACGCTCTGCGATGCCTTCTGCTGCTTCTCTGCCTCGCCAGCCCTAGCGCGTGTCGGGCTGCCCTGGAGGCCGCGCGCCCGGGCTGGGGCCTCGGCGACCGTGGTCTGTGAAAGGCTGCCATCGTGTGGCCGCCGCGGGAATCGCTCTCGGAAGGCCGCAGGACGCACTAGGTTTTGAAAGCGGCCCTGGAAACAGAGTGAGCCTTGAGATCAGGCTCCGAAGTCGCAGGGAGCGCCCCAGGCCGCGCTGCTGGTGTCCACCACGGCGGGCAGTGAGGCCTCCTGGTCTGTACGGTGAGGGCAGTCGAGGGTCACAGATGGGGTCCTCCCTGAGCCCCGCTGGACTCAGCGCTCAGAGTCCCTGGACGGCTGTGCGCGGGAGGCCAGCGCGGCTCGGACCAGGTGCTCCGCGCTCAGCACCTTCAAGTGCCTTGTCGCCTCCTCTGGCCTGGGCGCTCTCAGCCGGCTCTGGAACCACCAGCCACCATGGTGGTGACTGCCCCAAGGACAGACGCCAGCATTGGGAGCTGCTGGACGGTCAATCTAGGGTGGAGTCTGTCCCCCTCAGCCTAGCACTCCTCACCCCGCTGACTACCAAAAATGTCCCCAGATGTGGAGCCCACCTGGCAGCCGAGGGGGAAGAGGAGGGGATAAGATACAGGCTTCAAACACACCCCCCCACTGACCTGCCTCCTCCAACAGGGCCACTTCCAGAAGTTTCCATCACCTCCAATAACGCCATCAAATTATAGCCTCCTGAGTTATGGTGCTAGAGATGAATATTGAATATACCATGGACTGCCAAAGGAACCAACAGATCTGACCTAGAAGAAGTGCAACCAGAGCGCTCCTTGGAAGCAAGGATGACTAGCCCAGATGTCCATCCCCAGAGAATTGGGCTTAAAGGATTGTGGTCTGTATACACACTGGAATACTACTGAGCAGTAAAGAAGAATGAAATGATGTTATTTGCAGGAAAGTGGGTGGAATTGGAGAGTCTCATTTCAAGCAAAACAACCCAGACTCAAAAAGAGAAATCCCACATGTTCTCGCTCATATGCGGGAGCTAAATCTATCTTAAAGGAAAAAAATTATACATACAGATACGTGTATGTATATATAAACGTACAATCCTACTTATCTAAAAGTGGAAAGTACAGGTTGATGAGATGTGACCATAGAGGGGACCGGTGGGAGGAAGGAGATGATTGCAGAAGAGAACAAGGTAGAGGGGTAGAGAGAAAAAATGCAAAGTGCAAGATGCAGCTCTAGGAGAACAAAACGGCATGGTGTTTACACAGAACCTCCACATCTCTTCCCAAATATTCTCGATTCTCTCTAGCTGAGTTATAACACACGGTACAACTGGAGGCTATGTAAATAGTTTTAATATTGTATGGTTTAGGGAATGTTGTTGTTGTTGTTAGGTGCCATCGAGTCAGTATCCAACTCATAGCGACCCTCATAGGGTTTTCAGTGGCTGACTGTTTCGGGATTGCTTTGGGAGTGGACTGCCAGGTCCTTCTCCCATTTTCACGGTGCTAGGAATTGAACTCAGGTCCTCAGAGACTGCTGCACGGCGCTCTACCAACTGAGCTAAATCCCAGCGTTGTTGTTAGGTGCCATCAAGCCGGTATCTGACTCAGCAACCCTACGTACAACAGGGGAAACAGAATTGTCGGTGCTCTCTGCTATTCATAGGGTTTTCAATGGCTGATTGATTTTTGGGAGTGGGTTGCTGGGTCCTTCTCCCAAGCCTACAGCACCGGGCGTTCCCAGGCGGTCTCCCATTCAAGGACTAACCAGGTCCAACCCTGCTTAGCTTCGGAGATCTGAGGAGATCTGATGCCACAGGGCTACTTCTGCAGGCAGTTTAGGGAATAAAGACTGAAAATCAGGACATAGAGTTCAGTTACAAAGGCAACCTCTTCAAAGTAGTTTCCATACGCAGTTGGTTGAATCCACAGGTGTTGAAGCCTCAGGGCAAGGGCCAAGTGTACGATGGTGGATGAGTGTGATACGCTTACAGACTGAAGGATGCTGTCCTGGGCGTCTGCCCCAGAGCTGGGGGTCCCAGGGGGGCTGAGGAGCCATCCTAGGTACAGACAAAGCCTAGGGGCTCAGAGCTCTGGAGTGACGGGCACAGTATGATCTGCTGAAAAGGCTTTGGATTCAAAACCTCATGTGTCCCCTGCCAACCTGGTCCCACAGGACAGACTGGAATGGCGCCCAGTCCTAGGGCCCACCTGCCCACTGTCACCAGGACTGAAGGGGTCTGGGGAAGCGGTGAGCTTGGGACCAGACAGCAACCAGGAGTGGCAGGGGCAGGAACACAGCTCCCTAAGCCAGCCTGGCCCTCCCTCGGTCCAGGTGCCCCTGCAGAAGCTGCTGGGTCCCCAGATATAACCCATCCTGCCCTCCCTCTGGACCACAGCAACAGTGGGTGGGACAGAAACTACCACATCCGGAGTGAAATCTATTGTCTACTGCTGGAAGTAAGTGTAAGGTCTTCAGCGAGGGAGCAGGGCAGCACCGACTTAGGAAATGCCTAGGCATCTCTGAGGAGGACACAGAGGTCCCGGGAGCAGGAGCAGCTCCTGGGTGCGGGTGAACCACAGTCTCCGGGTGCGGTGGTGCACACCTGGAATCCCAGCGACTTGGGAGGCGGAGGCAGGAAGATCATAAGTCCAAGGCCAGAGTCAGCCTGAGCAATTTAGTGAGACTCTGACTCAAAATAAAAAGTTAAAAATTAGGGCAGGGATTGCAGATCATTGGTAGAGCACTCGCAAAGAACGTGCAAAGCCCCGGGTTCGACCATCAGTACCGGAAAAGGAAAACTAAACAAAGCAAACCCTGGTCCATCACCTGCATTTGGCGCTACTCGAGCGGGAACCAGGCCCTTCCCGGGGAAGCCGCTATCAGCTCCACCTTCCAGCTCCCAAAAGCAGCTCAGGAAGAAACCACAGCTTCCAAGAACTAAGAAGCAACTTTTCTCTGCCTTTTTAAACCATCCACGGAGATGTTATGGGACTTTATTTTCTAGTTTAGAAACCATGGGGATGATTGATTTTCATCTTCAAAATACAGTATTAGCATATTAGATGCCATTTTCTAGCTTTGCATCTACCTGCCCCTCCTCACACCCCATGTTGGGGATTTTTAAAATAATATTTCCCAGCTAGGGTCCCTCAAAGCAGCCTGAGGGGCTGACCCCTAGTTGACCCCAGGGCTCATCTCACTCACTCAAAACAGCCCCTCCCATCGAGTGAGCAAAGATGGCCCCCGGCCAGCTTGACCAGCCTTAACCACCTTGATTTTGATTGGCTCCCCTCACCACCTTGCAGGCAGTAACTGTCTCTACTTGGCAGTTATGTCCATTTGCCCACTGTACCGGCCAGCTGTGTGCCCTGATTGGCTGAACCCCACCATGTGACCCCTCCAGGACCCTATAAAAGCAGGGCTCCTGGACCCCATATCCATCCCTGTAGCACCATCGATCCTGACCTCTCTGACCATCTCCTGAACCTCATCACCTGGACCAGCGCTCCCTACTCCAGCAAGACCATCTAGCAAGCCGGCGAGTTCAAGCCCAGGGGCCCCGAAGAGCCAAAGGCATCTAGAAGCCACGAAGAGCCTCCCAACTCCTCCCATCCTTGGGAAAGAGGGGGGTAAAGAAGGCGAGCCGCGAGAGTCAAGACCATCGGACCTCAACTGAACACCAGCGGCTGTGGCTGTGCCTTTAAGGCTGAGCTGTACCAGCACTTAGCCTGCAGCATTCTATGCTGCAGGCATACAGCCAGCACTTAAAGGGGTAGAGCCTTGCTCTATAGGGGCTGCCTGCTCCTTGCTCTCCATAAGGGGAGCACCCCAATAAACCTTCCCTGTCCTTCTCCAACCATCTCCCGAGGTCTCCCGAGGTCCTTCTTTCCCGACATTGGCCACGTTGTTGTGTTGAGGGTTTGGCCCTAACTTTAGCCGGGCTAGAGCCAAAACCCCGACAACCCCAGAATATTCATGGGGCTCTGGGTGGTGCGCATCCTGATCACTGAGCTCTGGACGCGACACAGGGTCTCATCGTGGTTTTGATTTGCACGTCCTGATCACTAATGATGTTGAGCATTTTTTTTGCATGTGTGTTGGCTCTTTTGATATCTTCAATCAGTTTCATAGGTTCTGCAAACCATCTGTCAGCACATTGTCAAAAATCCCCTAGAAAATCTGAAGGCAATTTGTTTGGTGGAAAAGAGGGTCCAAAAGGATGAGTCAATTTCATTAAACAGCCATTTAACAGGCATTAAAACATCTCCTGCACATGTCTGTCAGTTTGTTGTGCTGTGAGGGCTTACGTGTTGCTGTGATGCTGAAAGCTATGCCACTGGTATTTCAGATATGACCAGGTCTATTCATGGTGGACAGGTTTCAGCTAAGCTTCCAGGCAAAGACACACTAGGGACACAGAAGGACCCGGCAGCCCAATCCCAAAACAATTAGCCATTGAAAACTCTATGAATAGCAGAGAAGCACTGTCAAATATAGTGCTGGAGAATGAGTCCCCCAGGCTGGGAGGCACTCAAGAAATGACTGGGGAAGAGTTGCCTCCTCAAAGTAGAATTGACCTTAATGATGGGAATGGAGCAAAGCCCCTGGGACCTCCTTTTGCTGATGTGGCATGACTCAAAATGAGAAGAAACACAGTGGCTGCAATAATGGACTCAAACTAAAGATCTTGTGCATGGCACAGTGTCAGGGAGTGTCTCATTCTGTTGTACAAAGGGTCACTATGAGTCAGATCCGACTCAAAGGCACCTAACAATAACAAACACCTCCACAGAAGCACCTCGAAGGCTGTAGCTATTAATAAGATTTTTCTAACAGGGCAAGAAATTACCCCTTTCTTAATATGCCTCATTTCAAGCTGCAACTGTGAAGGCCTTTCCCAGAGCCAGAGACCCCAGCTGGGACGAGCCCTGGCCTTGCAGAGCCCCAGGACTGCAGAGCGGAGACCTGAGTTCAGTGGGCGCCCAGCTTGGCCCACTCTTGCTTCTGTGCTGAGATTTTGGGCCCCAAAAAATGAGGAAGCCAGAGAGAAGCACGGAAGATGGTCAACAAAATTATCTCATGGCTTCTCTAGATAAAAGCAGAGGCACCTAACTTTGCCTCTTCCAGCCCCAGGGCAAGGGGAGTAGCTCAGCAGGAGAGCATGTATATAGCATGTGCGAGGCCCTGGCTTCAATCTCCAGTACCAAAAAAAAGGAAATATCAAAAAAGTGTTCCAACTTCAGACAAGACACTCTAGAGAGAGCTACATCAGATTCAAACATTTTAGGTTGCTTCCTGCTGAAAATGGGGTTTTTTAAAAACGTCACGGAATCAGTGTTCCTGTAAGCAGCCAAGTACGTAGGCTCATTCAGTCCTCACACCCTAAAGGCCTGGTTCTCAGACTTTCTGGAACAAAATACAGGCGGCCTCAGTTTCCCCGAGTAGTGCATCAGAGGTTCAACCAGCCTCAGATCGAGTACTGCGTAGTTAGACCTATGATGGTTGTGTCTGCACTGAACACATACAGAATTTTTTCCTTGTCACTGTTCCCTAGACAATACCGTATAACCACTATTTACACAGGATCTACATTGTATCAAGTATTATAATTCATTTAGAGATGAGTTAAAGGACACCGAAGGATGTGCATAGGTCATATGTAAATACTACACACCTTTTTATATAAGGGCCTTGAGCATAGGAAGATTTTGGTATCTGCAGGGGACCTCAAACCAAGAGCATTCTCAGAGATGACTGACCCAGTGCTAGGGCACCCTAACACCCCACTCCCCAGTGCCTCACAGACAATATCCACCACCACTCCTAGACCCTGAGTCCTGGACACAAGCTTCCCCCAACCCCAACCACAGACGAGACTCCTGACGCTCTCTTCTCTGCCCGAGCCCATTCATGAGTGTGAGGCAGAGTAACCAGGACAGTGTACCTTTCACGGGGCCTCTGGTACAATCTGCAAATGTGATGGTTAAGACTGATCGTCAGCGTAATTGGATTGAGAGACACCTAGGAGATTTGTAAAGCCCGTCTCTGAGCAAGTCAGTGAGGGCGTTTCCCGAGAGCATTAACTAAGGCAGTGCACCTGCCCTGAAGGTGGGTGGAACTATCGCATAGGCTGGGAGCCTGGATGCAATATAAGAGGAGAAGGAAGCCAGCCAGTGCAGCGCTCCCTGTCTCTGCTTCCTGGCAGCCATGATGTGAGGAAACCCCTCCACCACACGCTCCCACCACCACCACAGTGTGAGGAGGCCCCTCCACCATGCGCTCCCACCACCACCACGATGTGAGGAAGCTCCTCCACCATGCGCTCCCACCACCACCATGATGTGAGGAGGCCCCTCCACCACACGCTCCCACCACCACTATGGTGTGAGGAGGCCCCTCCACCACGCGCTCCCACCACCACGATGTTCCACCCAACCACAAGTGACCATGGACTGAAACCTCCAAAACCAGGAGCCAAGTAAACCTTTCCTCCCTTAAGTTGTTTGATCAGTTTTTTATCAAAATGTCTCCCAAATACAGCAAAGGATAGGGGACCCAGGGACAGCCTTCTTCTAAATAATGACTTCTCTGTGGCATTTTGCATATTCATTTTGGGTTGCATAACTTTCTCCCCAGTGCCTCTCTTTACAAGCGAATGAAGAAGACATGAACTTAGGAAACCCTGCCACTACTACTGCAATGCTTAAGCCTCAAGCAGCCAAAGAGAGAACAGAATGGACTTCATCACAATGTTTCCATGCAAAAGTGGCATCAAGAGAGTGAGCAGACAGCTCACAGGGCGGAAATATCGGGAGACTGCATACTGACAAGGAACTTGTATCCAGAAGAGAGAACTCTTACAACTCAATAATAAAAGGACAACTTAAGTGCCGGGCGCGGTGGCGCACGCCTGTAATCCCAGCGGCTTGGGAGGCCGAGGCGAGAGGATCACAAGTTCAAGACCAGAGGCAGCCTGCGTAACTTAGTGAGACCCTATCTCAAAAAAGTGAAAAGAAAATGGGCTGGAGGCACAGCCCAGTGGTCTAGCATTTATAAAGGATGCAGGCACGAGGCCCTGGGTTCAACTCCTAGTACCGCAAAAAAAAATAATAAATAAATAATGAAAATATAATTAAGAAGTAAACAAAAGATATGAGCAGACACTTCTCCAAAGATGACACTAAACAAGCCAACACAGAGATGAAAAGGTGCAAAACATTATTAGTGATCAGGGAAATGCAAATCAAAACCACAAGATACTTCTCACCGCTAGAATGGTGGCCGTATCAAAAAGATAGATAGTAACAAGTGTTGATCAAGATGGGGAGTAACTAGAACCCTCGTACCCAGCTGATGGGGAGTGTAAAATGTGGCAGCCACTTTATTTGGCAATTTCTCGAAATGCTACACATGAAGTTTTCATATGATCCAGAAATTCCACTTCTGGGTGTGTACTCGAAAGAAATAAAAGCATTTATTCACAAAACCCAACAACAACAACGAAAAACTTGTACGTAAATGTTAATGTTTGCTATAGTTTAAATCTAAAATATCCCCAGAGGTCATGTGTTTGAACATTTGGTGCCCAGCTGTTGGTACCATTTGTGGACACTATGGAATTTTGGGAGGTGGTCCCTGGGGGCAGACGTTTGGAAGTTTTTATCTGGATCCTCAATTCTAGTTGTTCTCTGCTTCCTGATTGCCAAGATGTGAGGTTCTGTGAGAAGGGCCCCACCATGCCTGCCCTGCTGCTATGCCTTCTACCTCTATGGAAAATCCTCTAACCGTGAGCCCCCAATAAATATTTCCTCCTATAAGTTTGCCTCCATTGTTTTCTGTCACAGCAGTGCACCAGCTGATGAATACAATGATCATGGCACCATTACAGATGATAATCACTGTTATTCTTAATGTTTTTTCTCAGCATTAATAATATTCTCATTATTATCCTAGCCAAAGCTAGACTCAATCCAAAAGTCCATCAACTGGCAACTGAATAAACAAAATACAATACCATATAGTCATGCAATGCCTGCAGCTGTAGCCCTGTGGCATCCGATCCCGTCAGATCTCGGAAGCTAAGCAGGGTCAGGCCTGGTTAGTACCTGGATGGGAGACCGCCTAGGAACACCAGAAGCTGAAGGCTGGGAGAAGGACCTGGCAACCCCCTCCCAAAAGTCAATCTGCCATTGAAAACCCTATGAACAGCAGAGAAGCACTGACAATAGTGTTTCCCCTGTTGTACAGAGGGTCGCTGTGAGTCAGATACCGACTCGATGGCACCTAACAACAACAACATAGTCATGCAATGGGATATTATTCATTCATAAAAGGGAATTAATTGCTGATACATGCCATGGTATGGAGGAACCTCAAAAACATTACACTAAGTGAAAAAAGCCAGCTGCCAAGGACCACAGAGCATACAGTTCCACTTATATGACATGTTCAGAACAGGCAGAGCTGCAGAGAGAGATTGCGGATCGCCAGCTGCCTGGGGCTGAGTGATGAATTACAAGGGAGAGACTGCTCAGGGGGTCTTTTTGAGGATTCTCTGTGGTGTTGCTCGTAGAACTCTGCCAATGTGCTAAAAATCCACTGAGTTATAGACTTTACGTGAGTGAATTTTATTTCTAAATTATATCTCAAAAGAGCTATTAGAAAATAGTAGTAATAAACAAAATTGATTCACAAACCAATGCACCACATACAATCCCAGTGCGCTGGACCCTCCCTGTTCACGCTGCCCAGAAGGGACTTCACCACAGCCTTGGCAACGACATGGACTGTGCTGCTACTGTGGAAGGCACTGCTCCAAACGTCACGTTTCCTTCTGGCTCGGTGGTGGGCTCACACGTCCCTGAATGGAGCCACCAACACGTCAGGCTTTGTTCCTTGAGATGGTTCTTCTGTTGAATGACGTCTTCACCAATTCCCTGAGACACTTTTATGGGCTCGCTCTCACATAAACAGAAAGCACCAACTGCTCCTGCCCAATAGCACGGGGCTCACAGCACGTGCGGTCCCTGTTAAAAGGTGCGTCCAGCGTCGCCGAGAGAGTATCCTTCAGATTCAGACAAGTCCGTACCTGTGATCTCGGCCTCCTTCACAAGGGATCATGGGCAAAGGCCATGGGGCTCTGTGAGGTCGCTACGTGGGGATGTACACGTTATTTCTGTACCCTCTCCTCTTATCATGGATGCGAGAGAGAGAAAACACCAGTGGAAGTGCAGGAGAGACCCCTCCAGAGAGAAGAGAGCTTCCGAGACAGCCTCACTTCATCCCCAGGGCCTGGGGCAGAGCTCACCCCTGAGAAAGCACACTGGATGCCATACAACAGGATGGACGGGCGAGCAGATAAACGGATGGACGGAAGGAAGCAGGCAGGAAGGCAAGAGAGGAGATGGAGGATGGACGGATGGGAGGATGGATGGGAGGACAACCAGACGGAAGGAAGCAGCGAGGACAGGTGAACAGATGGAAGATGATGGAGGGTGGGTGGAGAGGTGTCTGGGGAAATGGCCTCACATGAACGCCAAAGTGGGGGAAACCAAGCCATGGCTAAGGAATGAGCTTCTCAGGGGAGGAACGGGGGGACACCTCCCCACCCTCTGGGGCACCGCGGGCTTCAGCAGCCACTTCTCTTCTTGGCACCTGCAGACCCTGGCCCTGGGGAGTCAGGCCGGGCCTCCGAGGAGCCAGGAGCTGGGCTGTCCGTGCTTCCTGCGCAGCTGGCCCACCGCCGTGACCGCCACTGTCCCGGATCCCGTCCCTCCGGCCCAGCCGGGCGGCGTTTCATGGGCGGCCCGGTTTCCTCCTTTGCTCCCCAGTCTTGCTCACCCTTGGTACTTTCCGGTCCTTCTGCACAGGTCTGCTTCTGAAACCCAAAAGCAATCCACATGCGCGCCAATGAGACACTGTCATGAGGTCGCCGGGGACACTCCAGCCCGCGGGTGACCTGGCCTGGCTTTGCCCCGCACTTCGCGCTGAGGCTGAAAATGCTCAGCCAGGTTCACGCACCCCGGTCAGCCACGGGGCAACCAGGCTCTGTCCTAAGGGCACATGTTTACTGAGGGGAACTGAAGACCAGCCCAGCCGGGGAGGAAGAACGAGGCAGGACCAGGAAGCTCTGCGGGTAGTCTCCACGCCCACAGGGTGCATCAACGGGTCCTGCTCACCGCAAACAGAAAACGGTCCAAACACAAGCCTGCGCCTGTCCTGAACTTAAAGGAATACCAACAAAGAAAATTCTATCTAACAATACAGAGTAACAACTATTTGCATAGCGAGTACACTTTATTAGGTATTATAGGTCATCTAGAGATTGTTTAATGAGCCTGCAGCCGTAGCCCTGTGGCGCCCAATCCCGTCAGATCCCAGAAGCCAAGCAGGGTCAGGCCTGGTTAGTCCTTGGATGGGAGACCGGCCTGGGAACACCAGGTGCTGCAGGCTTGGGAAACGGACCCAGCAATGCACTCCCAAAAATCAACCCGCCATTGAAAACCCTATGAACAGCAGAGAAGCACTGACAATAGTGTTTCGCCTGTTGTACGTAGGGTTGCTATGAGTCGGACACCGACTCGACAGCACAACAACGAGACGGTTGAAAGTACACAGGGGGATTGTGTGGATTCTGTGCAAATACTGTGCTAGTTTATATCAGAGACGTGAGCATCTGGACTTTGGTACCCAATTCCCTGCAGACCCTGAGGGGCAGTGATGAAGCTGGCGTTCTGTGCTTGAGTGCGGCACACCCTCGGACACCTTATGGGCATCACAACCCCGCAGACACCTGCTGCTTCCTGTAAGAGCCTTCGACGTTTCAAAGTCAGGGACCCGCAGAAGCAGCCAAGGACATGCGCTCTGCTCAGTGGCCTGGTGTGGTCTTAACCCTCATTCAGACCATCATCCAGTCGTGAACCAAAGACCACAAGAACCCCTTTCTGCCACACACTGGAACTCACAGTGGGCGCACGCAGCTGTCTGAGACAATCAGTACCTACGAGGGTATCTTATGCCCTTTGGGTTGAATCCGCTATCCCCGAAGAATCTACCCAGCAACATGAGTATTCCCGAGATCGCCCATGGCTAAGGTTTGTAGTTTAAAAGAATTATTGAGTCTTCAGGAATTGTGGAGCAAAGACCCTTCTGACCCAGAGAAAGGGTGCTATCAGAATTACCTGCGCAGGCAGGTGTACCCCTGGGCCTCAGGAAAACCCAAAGTTACGAAATCCTGCAGAGCAGGAACTTGGGACCATTCAGTAACTTCCTTCCCCTACACTTTGCTCTCCCCTCACGCGGACCGCGTGAGCACCTAACGCCACGTTCCAGTTTCCAGCCAGCCGGGGCAGAGGCAGGGGAGGAAACCAGGACAAACTCGCCTGGCCCTGGTTTTGCCTGAAAGAGGCTGCTCCGTGGGCGATCTGAGACTCAGACTGTTCAGACTCTCCTGAGCAATGCAGGGCTACGGCTGACCCCCATCTGTCCCCTGCTCCATTCTGGCTTCACCAGAGCTTGTCTAGCTTAGACAGAAGACTGCAAAAAGTCTAATGACAGAGGCCTCTCCTTATCCCATGCCGCTCCCCGCACGGCATGGCACAGATTTGCAGCCTTACTCAGTGCAGCCCACTGCCAGACAGGAACACTCGGCCCCAGCGGCCAGCGAGCTGCCCTGCAGATTCACCCTCGGTGTTGCTGGGCAAAGACAACACGACGGATCGCTAAGGAGGCAGGAAGCTCGTGCGGTTGGAACACCATCGCTCTACCCGGGCCTCCTCCACTCTCAGACTGGGTAGGTCTGTCACCCTGAGAAGTCCACCCACAGCTGCTCAGGTCCTCTGGAAATCCCAGGGTGCACTGTCCTCCCAGCAAGAGAGCAGGATGAACAAATGGGGGAGGCCCCCTGGGTCGGACCACTGAAAGATTGGAGGAGTCCCCAGTGCATTGCTAAAGGCATGGACGGCCCTGGCCCCATTCTATCCTCTTGACCTTGACTTTGACCCTGGCTACAGCACCCTGCAGAAGACAGGAAGGGCCGCCAGGTGTCAGAAGACACGCAGTCCTGGTTCCCCTCAAGCAGTGGAATATTACTCCCAGCTGGACTTGGGCTCTGAGCTTCTGACGATTCAGGCGCTCAAGAGAGTCAGGTTCCCAACTCAGTTCCCAGGCCCTTCTCTGCCTCCGCTGGTGTCACTCACAAGACAGGGCATGTTGCCACGTTAGTTTAGCCTCCTCCCCTCCTGCCAAATCAGCGCCAGCTTGGAAACGTCTTGGGATGACTCCCTCGTGCTATCGTGGACCCCACACACATGCCAAAATCCCAAAATGTGGTGTATTGTTCAGGCGGCCAGGGGGGGGACATCATGGACCTTTGCACCTGAGCTGAAAACACACAGGCAACACATTTTTACTAAAGGATGAATGCGTTTCCTGCCTGTTAACTGTATAAGTACCTTATAAACTCCATTTGCAGAACTGCATAAATTAACAACGTTTGGCCTGGTGAAATTTAATCCCAAGAACTTCAAGACACCAGCCCACTTCAGTTCTTGTTAACACCCGGAGCTGTCAGATCCGACAGCACTTGGCCGTGGGTCTGTCGGCTGATCAATGAGTTCAGAGGCTCTCTCTGCCTTATTCACCACTGCATCCCTAGCGCCTAGGAGAGTGCCTGGCATACGTGCCTGCTCCGTTCACAATTCTCAAATGAATGAATGAACAAATGCATGAATGAATGAATGAATGAGTGGGTGGGTGAATGGAAAGCGTGGAGATAATCCCTCATCAATTTTCTATCTTTCCTGACCTTTAATGTGTCATAAGGTAAATCATGCTAGGAGCTATCAAATGTTTACTAGCATTTTATTCTGAACCAATTAAGATTCAATAATTTTTTTAACTGAATGCACTATTTTGGAAGTGTAAGTACCAGACAACCAGCTGCCCAGAAAAATCAAACGTCACCACCAGCTCCCATACGGGAGTGCAATGCATAAAATGGCCACTAGATGGAGCCAAACATCCTGACAAAGCGCAACTTTGATGGGGGGGGACCCGCCCCGTGTCTTGGGGGCCTGCAGTGCTGATAATGTACAACTCATGAGAACAAGCTGAAACCAGGTTATGCCTGTGGTTTGCTAGGCATCAGACTTTTAGAAAAGGGGGCCCACCTCTCCATCTCAAAGTATTCACATCTCTTCATACACAATCACTCCCATTTAAAAAAAAATTAAACATAAATGGAAGAAAAGTATTTTCCCTACAGATGACAACCAAATCCATAAAAAATTCACCTACCAACAACATAGAGGGGAAATATTTTTTTAGAGCAGTGT
Organism: Pedetes capensis; assembly: GCA_007922755.1. Classification (NCBI taxonomy): domain Eukaryota; kingdom Metazoa; phylum Chordata; class Mammalia; order Rodentia; family Pedetidae; genus Pedetes; species Pedetes capensis. The sequence continues at coordinate 17,425 of VMDO01006553.1, forward strand.
GCAATTATTTCCTATCTCCAGCAACATTTCTGCAAGAGAACATTTGACTGTTGATATATTCCATCCGCCCCAACAGAGAAACTTAAGGCCTGTTCGGACTGACTGGGAAATCACATCGGGTGGAACCACGATCCCACGGGTCAGCTTTCAAAGGCCTCACATGTAACTGAGCTTAGGAAAAGAGAAATTTCCCACAATCTCCTCCTCTCAAAAGGTCTGAAAGATCCGTAAATATTTCCAAGGCCAGGATAAGCCACAGATGTTATCAACAGCCAGGACTGTGCAAACTTTAAAAGATCTGGTACCAATGAGGCTGAGTCAAACATAGACTATAAAACATCTGCAAGGAGACCAAGTGAGTTTCTCTTTGAAATGTCTCATGCTCACGTCTTGTTTAGAATAAGGAACAATTGGCTCCCCTGGGCTTTTTGCTTAGAGGTCTTCTTCTGCCACACGTGAAATTATAGGCAAATGACCAAATGATGGTTCCTGACCAAAATGACGGTCAGGAAGAAAGGGGCAAGAGCTAGAACGTGGAACACACGTCAAGCAAGCACCTCGAAGAATCACTGCTAATTAAAGCCTTAAAATGACATGGCCTGGGAAGATGGAGGGGTTGAGAAGAATCTAGAATAGGTACATTGTTTGGCGACCTGTGGGAAATTCTAGTGGGCTCACACTTGCTGATCTCCACAAAGGGAGAAAGAGACCAGAAACTGAGAAAGTGCAAAGTGGCCATGAGTCCATCTGCACTCTCGGCTCACCCACTTGGAGGAAAACAAAAGAAAACGTAAGATGTCAGTACTAAAGGATACAACATGGTTACCAGATGAAGCTGGCTGGCTGGAAACCTCACGGAGCGTCACGAAAATCCTGAGCACGGATGATAGAAGGGGTTGGGGAAGCTGGGAATTAGCCAGCACTCACACAGGGAGTGAAGACTTAGAACACCTCTTTTCCCAAAAATATTATAGAGTTTCGGTAATCTAATTATATCCTTGCCTGCAGCTGTAGCCCTGTGGCATCCGATCCCATCAGATCTTAGAAGCTAAGCAGGGTCAGGCCTGGTTAGTACCTGGATGGGAGACCACCTGGGAACACCAGAAGCTGTAGGCTTGGGAGAAGGACCTGGCAACCCCCTCCCAAAAATCAATCTGCCATTGAAAACCCTATGCACAGCAGAGAAGCACTGACAATAGTGTTTCTCCTGTTGAAAGAGGGTCGCTATGAGTTGGATACCGACTCGATGGCACCTAACAACAACAACAACAACAACAATTATATCCTAATTATCATGGTGACCCTCCCTTCCTTCAAGGGACTGGAGCGGGCTTCTAGAACCTTCTCTGTGAGAGTAGTCCTCTCATTCACAGTTTGACAGCAAGGGATGGTGAGTCTCAGAGAGAATTAAAGTGACAGGTTTGGCACTTGACTTCCAGCTCAGCTTCCTCCAACCAGACCACACCAGCTCCCAGCTCCTGAGATGACCCCCATGGGATTCTCCCGGAGGAAGCCGGCTCCCAATTAGGCAAAGCCTCCTCCTGCCGGCTCACCCCCTCCGGCCTGTGCGGCTCCACATTCCGAGATGCAATCTGTTTGCTTTTTCCGTTCTCAGCCGGGGACCTGCAACGTCCAAGCACAAAGGCCCTCGCCTCATTTGCGAAGCGTGTAGTAATCCCGCGTGGCCGGGGAGGCGGCCTGGCTCCCCTTTACTCCTAACTCAGTGCCAAGGGCAAGTCACTGAACGGCCTCATTAGGATCACAGTCAGGGCCCTGCCTCCCTCCCCAGCGCCTGGTCACCCCGTTATTACCAGTAAAGATCCGTTCAGCCTCTAGCTGAAAGGTACCATGAAAGCAAACCACTCGCTATTATCATCAATAAACTCCAGGACACTTGGCTGTCACCACCTGGGGTAAATCTGTCACCCCTGAGGACGGAAAGCCAGGCACCTCGGGCGTCAGCCCCTAATGAGCCAGCTGCAAGCTGCAGAGATGTCTAGCTCGACCCTGACAGAGGCTTGCGACCCAGGAGGGAAGAAAAACCAATGCTTTCACTTGGAACAGTTAATTTAAACTGTCAGACCTCCCTCATCCCCCGGCCATGTGCAAGCTCACCTGTCCGCCCGCCCCAGCAACGCCGGCCCATCTGGGAGAAGCAGAAAACACCCTCTGAGAAAGCCATGTGCAAGTGCAGAGACAAGGGGGCCTGCGTTCCCCTCTGGCTATGGGAAGGACACCTGACCCCCTGCCTCCCTCTAGGACCCACCATCCAGGCCTTGTCCTCCTCCCTTGCAAACACCATCATTCAAACCCCACTGACTCAGCAGGGAACTGCCTGGGACCACCCAGAACTGGAAACAGCCCCGCATGTCTGTCAACGGAGAAATAAATAACAACATGTCCGTGGAGTATATCATACTATGCTGCCATGAAAAAGGAAAAATCAGACAAAAGAGCGATTTCCAGAACATTGTGCAATGCTTCTGTTTATGTGGATGTGTGTCTCTGTCAAAGGAGAGGGAATCAGCGGTCTTATTTGTCACAGCAAGACCCTGAGCACCTTTTGAATTTTCAACCAAGTGTATGCATTACCTATTTAAAATAATGTTTGTAACTAATTTTCAGCCTAACAGAAGAAATTGATCTTTTTGATGTTTCAATGACCCATTGGTTTGGGAAGCATTTTTTGTTTTGTGGAGTTGTTTGTTGGGTTTACTTGTTGGTTTATTCATTTTGTTTTTGCAACACTAGAGGGTTGAGCCAAGGACTTGTACACACTCGGCAAGTGCTATCACTGAGCCTTACTCCCAGCCCCTTTTTTATTCTCTGTTTTGAGACAGGGTCTTGCTAAATTGCGCAGGCTGCCTCTGGCCCCGAACCAGCAACCCTCCTGCCTCAGCCTCCGAACTGCTGGGATCCCAGGTGTGCACCACAGCGCCTGCCTCAATGACCTGTCCCAACCACAAATACGCTTTTGTCTCCAGGAGATTCCAATTGCTAACCCTGGAGAGATCTTTTTGAGCAAGACATACAGGAAAGCGTGCTTCACTCAGGAAGGAAATAGAGAAAAGGCACAGAGGCCACCAACCAGGTCTCGCTCGCTCCTTGCTACCACATCGGCAGGAATAACCATGACAAGAGACTGATTCGGTTGGTGGAAGTTAAGCTGCACCAATCGGGGACCCTAGGGAGGACCAGACCCAAGGCGCTGGCTTTGGTCCCACTAGGAGCCCGGCGGCCTCACCTGCTGAAGCTGAATGTTGTCCCAGATGTTGACGCGCTTGTCCCTGGCCCCTGGCGTCTCCGCCTCCCACAGACGCCTGCGCTCCTCAGGACAGGCCGACAGGAACTGCCTAAAGACTGAGGGAGGAAGGCGGTCATCGTCAGGGAGACCCCACCCGCCCAGGGGCGCTGCGGCCGGCTCTCACCGTGGTCCCCACGCGTGGCCCCTTCCAGCTCTTCCCGCAGCGACTCTCCATCCCACTACCCTCAGACCACTTCCCACCAGCCTTGCGTGGACCCGGGCCTCCCATCTGCTCATCTTGTGCTGTGTGTTGGGCTTCCAGGGCCGTGGCAACACAATACAGTCATCCCTCGGGGACTGAGGTCCAGGAGCCCTGAAGGTCCCCACTTACACTTACATAAAAAGGCAGAGTCTCGGCACAGAACCTGTGTGCATGCATACACACGGACACACACATATATACACATACTTTTTGTGGTACTTGGGGGTTGAATGCTTTGCAAGTGCTCTACCACTGAGCTTCACCCCCCACCCATGTTTTACTTTTTATCTCGAGACAGGATCTAAGTTGCGCAGGCTGCCTCTGGCCTCAAACCTGTGGTCCTCCTGCCTCAGCCTCCTGAGTCACTGGGATTCCAGGTGTGAGTGACCGCGCCTGGCATCCCATACACTTTGAATTATCTCTAAATGACCTACAGGAAGACGATGTAAATGCTCTGTAAAGGCAGCTGTCGTGCTGTCTTGCATAATGGACAATGACAAGGAAAACAGCCTTACAGGGTCAGTAAAGAAATAAGGTTTCCAAGTCGTTTTCATTCACTGTTGGTTGAATCTGCTAATTTGCAAGCTGCCCTGTCGCCTGCGGGACACCCTCTGTGGGACGGGCTCTTGTGCTTCCTGGCAAGACAACCAGAGACCCCCGGTGGCCTCTGGGAGGCGTCTCAGGGGGAGGGAGAAGCCAGAGCCTGACTCGGCCCAGGAAGGCCTCCAGGCCCCTTCCACTCTGAGTCCCCTGGAGTGTCACACTGCACCTCGCGCATACCTTGGTACATGGCAGGAGAGATGGGCTCACTGACCCCGAGGGCCTCCTCTTCCCGGAAGGTCTCACAGAAGTCCCGCAGCATGGCGGTCGCCAGGCCTTGGCGGCGGTGTTTCCTCCTGACAAACACCGTATCAAAGACGGGCAGTGCGAAGGACAAACCAGTGCCATCGTCACGCGGGGTACCTGAGGGAAGCAAGAAACGGCCACTGTCCCCTGGCCTGGCTGCCCACCCACCAGGCTCCACGGTCCCCATGCACAGCCGGGGCCCTGGCATCACCTAGAAGCAGAATAAGCTTCACCAGCTACACAACTGACACAAAGGCAGCAGACTGATCCTAACCGCAGTTCTCTGTTGACCGATCAGTCTCCTTGAAAGACCCCCAGTATGAATCATTACAAGGGCAACCAGTGGGCCTGGGGACTGAAATGAAAAGAAAGTCTGAGGCTGAGCAGAGCAAGGGGGCTCATGTCCGCAGACTCTTCCGATGTCCCCCCTCTCGGAGACCCTCAGAGCCAACCAGGATTATCTGGGCAACACCTAGGCTCTCCCTAAGTGAAACCTGATGGCAGAGGACGTGGGCTGGGAGACCATTCAGACCCAGACACAGGGCTCAGACTTGTTCTGGTGACCAGAAGAGCTCACCATGTCCAATTATGGAAACAGTGTGTACCCCAAACAGACCCAGCACCAGCCCTGATTCCCACCAAACATCGATGGCACTGCAGGAGAGCAAGAGAGACGGCAGCTGACGCCCTTCCACTCTTCTCCCTGGAGTCTACCGCAGCCACGATCAACACCAGCACAGTGGCCATTTCTGCAACCAGCACTTGGCTGTGCAGTCAGCTGCTTCTATTACCGTCTGACCAGAGAATCAGCTCGGCACCAAGGTCACCACCTCACCTTCCTCACCCCGGAACTGCAAGGCGCCCAGGCTAAAGATGCAACAGGGCACGAAGAGAAATACGGAGCGTGTAGAGCTCCTGTGGGAAGAGGTGGTGTCTGTCCCTGCAAAGATTCAGGAAGAGGATAATTCCAAGGAAAGAGAAAGAAAAGAAAGAGAGGAAGAAAGAAAGAGAGGAAAAGAAAAAGAAGAAAAGAAAAGAAAGGAGAAAGGAAGGAAGGAAGGGAGGGAGGGAGGGAGGGTAGGAAGGAAAGAAGAAAAGAAAAAGAAAAGAGAAGAAAAGAAAAAAGGAGGAAGGAAGGAAGGACAGACGGATGGACAGACGGACAGACGGACAGAAGAGAAAAGAAGAGAAGAGGAAGGGAGGAAAGAAGGAAAAAGAGAAGGAAAGAGAGAGAAGGAGGGAGGGAGGGACTCAGATTCTAATGAGCGCCAGCCTGGACTGCAAAGACACACACCGCTCTGGTGAACGGGTTGCAAAAATGGCCACAGTCATCCCTCTTCCTATACCCAGCCCTCTTTGCACGTGATTTTGAAGCTTTTCCCATGCAGAGACGGGATCAGCTTCCCTTCCCCTTCTGTACAGGCTGCACCGTGACTCAGCTGTGAGCAACTGGATGAGACAGAGCCATGGCGTGCTAAATAGGAGCCTGGAACTCATGGGGACCAGGGTGCCTCTAATTCTCAGATACCTACCACCCACCACAAACAAATATGTCTGTAATTCTTGGCATCCAACATACTTTCTGCCCCACATATCAGCTATTAGCAATTGGATTTTTTTTTTCAGACAGGGAATTGGTCACATTTAAAAAAAAAAAAAGAAATATAAAAACGATGTGCTTATGGAGTCGTGGTACGCCATTAACTGGTACAAATATTTTAAACGGGACAAGGCACCGGCTGGGAAACCAAAGGACCAGCTTTCCAGGCTGTGTGCCAGAGAGAGAAGAAATAAGGCAGAAATGAAATCCATACCTTGCCTTTATTTCCACAGCAGTTTAATCAGCAACGCTCCCTATGTCAGAAGATTTTCTCCACGGAACACCTGTGCTAAGGGGTCCTCCTAGACAAGAAGTCATCTAGGACCCCCAGGACCCCGAGAACTTGGACGGCATCGGCCTCGAGCCCCACAGCCCTCACCTTTCATTTTGAACGTGTAAAAGCCCACAGCTGCTCCGTTCCGCCACAGAATTTTAGCTTGTTCCTTCGAAGAGTGAGGCAGAAAAAACATGTGGTCACCATCCAGACTTCTGTCCAGACTTCCAAAGACAGCGACGTTCAGGATGAAAAGGACGACCCTCTCCCCGAAGGACCGGACCTTTGGAGAGGAAAACAGAAAGGGGGGAACAGGAACGACCAAGTGAGCCCAGGGGGGAAAATCAGACGCGATCAGGTTCGCGCCTGGAATCGGGGCGCACGACGGGGGGCCTGTGCTCCACTGTGACGGAGGTTCTTTGGGGCTCAAGATCCAGTGAGAATCCTGGTGTCTCCCAGACATCCGCTATCACACCACTGGCCAGTGGAAGCAATGCTGCCGGTGACAGTGTCCGGAAGTTCAGGGTCCCCAGGGCCAGGCGTGCGATGGAGACCACAGCGCACAACCAGCCACAGGCTGAAGACCCAGGCGGTGGCCTCCAGCATGGCCGGCGCAGGCCACTTGGGCAGATTTTCTGGAGGTGTCCGGAAATGAACCCGCTCCACCACATTTAACAGCAACAGGGTTCCGGCGCCAGAAGTCTGGGCCTTGCAGGAGGAGAAGTCCCTGGGCCGATCAACTCCCTCATCAACAGCGACCGATTTTCCAGGGCTGGTGACAGATCCCCAGCACAGACCGCAGGGCCTTGCTGGGACTCCAGCTCCCCGGTGCCAAGCTGCAGAACAAAAGCCTCTGCTCTCAGCGAGGCTGTCCTGGGGCGGGCAAAGGCCCTGTGGTTGGCGCGGGAGGCTCGCTCTGTCACACCTTGGGAGGCCTTCCTGCTGCAGTCGCCAAAGAGCCGGCATCGGAGTGACAGCCAGGCCTCCCTCCCGGGCGCCCGCCCGCAGCTGTGACAGACGATCAGGCCTGGCGGTGCCCGAAGGCTCCGAGTGCGGCCTGGAAATCAGGAGGCCCAGCTGGCCACCGATGACTGGTGGCCGGGCTGGACGTCACTTCAAGGCACTGCTGTCTGAGGGCTGAGGGGGTGAGTGCGCATGCGCACCTGTATTTGTGTGTGTATGCGTGTGTGCGTGTGCGTGCGCGTGCGCATTTGTATGTGTGCGCGTGCGCATTTGTACGTGCATGAGTGCATGTACGCATGCACCCGTATGTGTGCGTGCGTGCGTGTGCGTCACATGGGGGGGGCGCATGCGCATGCGTATGTGTGCGTGCATGGGGGGCGGTGCCTGTGCGTGCATGCGCACTCACTACCTGATCAGCCTCATCACTAAGGCTGTGACAGCCACGTTCAAAATCAAAACGCAGCCAACGAGAGTTTTGTCTGTGGCAACTTCACAGTGAACAGAACCAGGGCACAGCAACTGCAGGGCACCCAGAGTGCGCAAAACACCTTTTCCCACCCGGCCCTGGTTTTCTGTCACTTCCCGCACACCCGCTCTGTGGCCTGCGTCCCCGGGTCCTCGAAGGGTGGCCGGGGCTGTGACTCCCCCAGGTGCCACCTTTCCATCTGCACCGCCCACCGGGGGAGTCCAGGTCTGCAGGGGAAGAAATCCAAGCTCAGAGAGGGTCCGTGATGGCCTTTATCCGTGTCCCGGCCTCGGTCCTAAGAGGTCTGGCCATCTGCATTCCTGGCTTTGAGATCTCAGCCTAGATTTGCTGGGAGACCTTCAGACACTCAGGCTGCCCTGAGCCTTAGTTTACTTTGTTGGATCTCAAAACAGATCGCTCCAGTGATCTATGAACACTTGTCTTTCAAATTCTCCAGTAATACAAACAAGGCAGCTGGAAGCCCCCCAGCAAATGGCACAAAGCATTCCCTGCTAATAAACTTATTCACTGGTCCAGAACATAAAACATTTCACCTTGTCAGGACCCAAATCTTAGATAAGGAAAAGGTTTGTGGAAATCTAACGGCCTCAGCTCTGAGAACCATTATGTTTTGTATCTCAGAGCGTCACAGCCAGATGAAGTTCAGACTTTGCAAAGCACTAGCCTGTCTCCCAAGCTGATGGGTGTAATGTGGGAGGTTAGATCTTTTTTTTTTTTTAATTAGAAATTTTTAATGTACATCATAATGTGATTCATTTTGACATGCTTTTCGTTGTGACAATTTTCATATATGCAATTTGATAAGCATTATTCATATAGGTTACCCCTTACCCTCCTCTGTTTCCCCCCTCCCCCCTTCCTATCTAAGTTTCCCATCCAAGTCTTCTTTATCTTTTACTATGTAGTATTTTTCTATATGTCCTTGGGTTCCATCTTAAACAGAAATGGAACCCGAGGTTAGATCTTTCAACTTACAAAACCAACATGTTCAGAGAGAAGAGCAGATTGCATCTCGCAGGACGGAAATATCCAATCAAAAGCTGGCAGGGGAAGGTGAAAAAGTAAACACACTTAATTTGCTCAATTTCATTACAGGAGGGGGGGAAGGGTGACATGTGATTTTGACTTAGAAACATTTCTGAAAACACAGAACCAAGATCCAGTTCTAATCCCTCTTTAGGACCACTAATTATCTTAACAAAGGAACATTAAGAAAGTTTTTCTAGTAATGTGTGGAAAATAACTGGTTAAGAAACAAAAAGGGGTTAAAAGAAAAACTAAATAACAAAGTTCTACAAGTGAAGAAAAGAATTCGTATGTACCATGGGAGAAGGATGTAGCTGTACAGCATTGCTAATTAAGTGGAAACAATGCCCAATTTTGTTTCTGTTCACAATATACAGCACATTCTCAGAAAATAAAGGGCAGGGGTGCTCATCTAAACTTTAAAGAAATAACTGAAAGAAGAAATGACTCTCCTTCTGAAACATTATGTATAAAGAGCCAATCAGAGTCTGCCCAGCATTCACAACAACCAGTCACCAAAATAGCCACCTGGTCCACCTGTCCCTAAGGAGCTGGGGAAACTACATCTGGCTACATCAGGCTCCTTCACTGAATCTCAAGTCATCGTTAATTTGCTGGCAGAAAACCTTTGCAAAGTAACATCTATCAAGTCAATTAAAGTCAGACCTTCCAAAAGAATGGGAAAAACTATTTACAAATCATATATGTGAAAAGGAACTTGCACCCAGAATATATGAAAAAAACTCTTACAACTCAACAGTAAAATGTCAAATTGTCCAATTAAAAAGTGGGCAGGGATCTCAATGGGCATTTTCCAAAACAGGATATGCAAATGGCCAGTGAGTACCAGAAAAGGTGTTCAGTGTCCTTAGCTATCAACGAAATGCAAATTGAAACATCAATAAGGCTCCACTTCACACCTGAGAACATAAAAGCCAGATAATAAGTTTTCATGAAATTTAAAATCAAGATAAATACAGTGTTAAGATTAAAAAACAACAACAACAAAATGAAAACAGGTATGTGAGACATACAGTCTAGACTCTGAGCTGTTACTCCTGCTTCTTAGCTTTTGCCAGGCCAAAGTCCATCCAAGGGCACTCAGCCTGGACCTCAGAGAAGCAGCTGCTGCACCTGCCTTCCCCCTCACCATCTCAGGGCTTCACTTTACAACGGTTCTGCAAAGCAGTTCTAAGACGCCAGGCCTGACATTAAGTTGAGCCCAAGTAAATCACTTACTGTGTGGCTCAGCCTCAATGTCTTCACACTGCAGATACCTTGAAGAGTGTGAAATTAGATGAGCCCTGTTAAGAGTGTGTACAGAATCGGACACATTTCTGAACCTGATGCCAATAAACGTTGCCTGAACACACTAAGCAGAACATTCCCACACAGAGCAACAGGACAGGTTACAGTCTCCAAACTTAGACGTGAAAGGCTACCCAGGAATCTACATAGACGGACCAATAGCCACATAGCTGTTGACTGTAACCAGCACCTACTCTTTTTCCTTGCTAGCAGAGAATTAGGGATTGAACTGTGACCCCCAAAAGTTATTGAAGTCCTCACCCTCAGAACCTCTGAATGAGACCTTATTTAGAAATGGGGTTTTTGCAGGCAATCAAGCCAAGATGGGCTATTCGATTGCTCCCTAATTCAATACAACAGGTGTCCTCACAGAAGAGGCAATCTCAAGGGACAGACACGCCCACAGAGAAATCAAAGTTCAGACACACGAACGACGCCATCTTCAAGCCAAGGTGTGCCTGAGGCTCCCAGAACCAGGGAGAGAGCCTGGAATAGATTTGTGTCTCATACACATCGTCCTCAAAGGAAAGCAACTTCGGACTTCCAGCTTCCAGAACCGTGAGATAATTCACATCTGTTGCCTTGCTGGGAAAGCCTTTGAGGGCAGCTCCAGGGAACGCATATTCGACAGCAGACTGCATGAAGTGACTGACAAGGCAATAAGCTTGAAAACCTATTCTGCACATGTTCAGTTAACATCGCCTCACCTTCACGAGGCCTTCCCTTGTGGGGTCAGAAGTCCTTAGAACGTCTTCTGTGGACCACCAGGACTCCTTCAAGTAGACAGCCACGACTGCAGAAAAAAGCCAAGAGAAGCCGGTGATGTACTCACGGGGCACCTCCCACACCACAGAGCCTCCAACCCAGGTTTCCTGTGAGCAACAGGATGAGATATTCATCATTTTGCTTGCTCTGTGGTGCTGGGGATCAAACCCAGGGCTCCGTACATTCGAGGAAGGCCCTGTACCCCTGAGCTCCACCCCTAGCCTCAGACGACATCTTCAGAACTCCAGTGTCTGACAGCACTGACCAAGACAGTCACCTGAAGGGGACATGGCAGGAGTTCCACAGGAGGCCCATCTGTGACTTCAAACCAAGATACAGCACCACGCTATCAGGCAAAAGAAGATACACGCCGATGCTACCAAGTCCACTGGGCTCCGAAGTCTACTTGTGTCCATGCTACAAACATTTATCAAAGTCCAACACATTTGCACAACTCAGATGCCCGCACCCATCACCTGAGGGGGCTGGGAAATTCGGATGTGGATGGGGTTTGAAACACCCGGCGCGGGGCTGGCTCAGGGCAGGAGCTCAGTGTCCACCAATCTCTAAGTTGATGGTCTTCTCCTTCTGCAATTCAGATCCGTTCCTCCTGCTGCCTCAGATGACTGAGGCAGCCCCTCACTTGGCCTCGTGCCTCAGTTTCCCCCACCTGTCCATCCCTACCTGGTGCTCAGTGCTCTAAAGGCGAATCCCACCATGGCCTCTGCCTCTTGTTTCCCAGCTGAGCAACCCTCCTTTCCTTGAGAATGACATTTTAAACACCAAAATTAAGCCAAGTCCCCGGCACACGCCTGTGATCCTAGTGACTGGGGAGGCAGAGGCAGGAGGACCATGAGTACGAGGCTGGAGGCAGCCTGTGTCACTTAGTGAGACCCTGTCTCAAAAATTTTTAAAACAGTGAAAAATGGGCTCAGGGTGCAGCTCAGTGGTAGAGCGCTTGCAAAGCCTGGGTGAGGTCCTGTGTTCACCCACCCAGTACCGCAAAAATGAATAAATGCATACATGAATTTAAAAGTAAATAAAAGATAGCCAGGCGCGGGGGTGCACGCCCACAATCCTAGCAGCTTGGGAGGCAGAGGCAGGAGGATGGCAAGTTGGAGACCAGGGGTAGTCTGCGTAACTTATCGAGACCCTGTCTCAAAAAGTAAAAAAAATGGTCTGGGGGTGCAGCTCAGTGGTCCAGCACTTGCAAAGCATTGCAAGGGCGAGGCCCTGGCTTCAACCCCCAGTACTACAAAAAAGTAAATGAAAGATAGGAAAGGGGCTGAGGGTGCAGCTCAGTGGTGAAGCATTTGTCCAGCATGTGTGAGGCCCTGGGTTTAACTCCAGTACTGTAAGGGAAAAGGAGCGAGGGAGTGAGGGAGTGAAGGAATGAAGGAAGGAAGAACAGAAGGAAGCAAGGGAGGAAGAGTGGAAGGAAGGGAGAGAGGGAGGGAGGAAGAGAGGAAGAAAGGAAGGAAGGAAGAAAAGGAGGGAAGGAGGGAAAGAAGAAAAGAAGGACCAGAGTTACTTTGGTTATTTTCTAGTATCATTTTTCTTTTATCCTTTTCATCATGTTTATACCTACTTCTCAGGCTAGGTATCTAATCCTGAGGGTTCCAGAAGCCCTCAGAATTAAAAGATGCTTCACCTGTGACAACAAAACACCTGAACCCTTAACGTAAATGTTCAGCCTTTCAAACAAGTTTTGTGGGCCACTCTGACATCTGGATTTTTTTTTCCCCTGTACCAGGAACCTAGGGCTGCGTCAGGCTCTGGGCTGGCACAGCCTTCCGCCCTGTTCTGCTTTGATTTTCAGGAAGGGTTACTGGAAATCTCTGGAAGACCACGCTACAAGGCACAAACCAGGTGCCCACCATCTCTGGGTAGCCAGCTGCTCCCCTCCAAAGACCAAAAGCCACGGAGCCACTGTCAGCCCCATATGAGGGCGACTTATCATCCCTGATCATGGCTCCAAAACTCAGACAGCGGCTGGGAGAGAAGGGCCAATTAAACGCTTGATATCTGCCATCATTAATTCACAGTGATTTGCTTCCAAAATGGCACCGACTGGAACTTCCAGGTGCTATAGAAAACCAGACGGATTATTTTCCTGCTTAACAAGGTGAACCATCAAAGATATTCGGCTTACTAATAGATTGTGTTATTGCAAAGAGATGTCCCATTTAGCAATAGAGTTTCAAACGGAAAATCTATACACATGGGAAATTGCAAGTTTCACGTGCACTGCGGAGCATTCATGACTCACGCAAGTTGTTACAAAATAAATTGAACTATTTTTCTTTCCAAAATTCATCTTCAGCTGCTAAGCATACATAACAATGAAAGTGAAGGCAAATCAAATGTAACAGTCTAAAATTGACTCTAAGAAGCAGACCCTGGAGAGCAGCAGCTTTTGATTGTCCCGAGAGGCAGGAAGAAGAGGCCGCCCAGCTTGTCCCCCGCACAGCCAGGACAAGTGATGGGTGCAGGTGTCTGACAGGGGGCATCGCTGAGAGATCCCAGGGCCAGCCAGCTCCAAGGCCTAGAAACTGGAAACCAAGCATCCGTGTTCTGACAAAGGAAAAAACACAAGTTGGCGTGGTGGCACACGCCTGTCATCCACAACTTAGAGAGAAGATCCGGGTCACAGAGGGACAGAGCCAGGCTTTGCTCAGCAGCACAGCAGTGGGGGATGTGGGTCATTCTGAGAGGGTCTGTGACAGCAGGGGGTGTATGGGAAATCGCTCCCCTCCTGAACCTTGCACCGTGACACGTAGAACTGTGGACCCAAACTGTGCTAAAATGTTGTTGTTGTTGTTGTTAGGTGCCTTCGAGTCGGTATCCGACTCATAGCGACCCTCATAGGGTTTTCAATGGCTGACTGTTTCGGGATTGCATTGGGAGTGGATTGCCAGGCCCTTCTCCCATTTTTGCAGTGCTGGGAATTGAACTCGGGACCTCAGAGACTGCAGCGCAGTGCTCTACCAACTGAGCTAAATCCCAGCCCATGTGCTAAAATAGTAACAGTAATAAAATAATAATGTCTTTAAAATAAATAAATAAACCTGCTACTCTAATGGAGCCTGCAGCCATAGCCCTGTGGTATCCGATTCCATCACATCTCAGAAGCTAAGCAGGGTCCGGCCTGGTTAGTTCTTAGATGGGAGACCACCTGGGAACACCAGGTGCAGCCTTGGGAGATAGACCAGGCAACCCACTCCCCAAAATCAATCTGCCATTGAAAACCTTATGAACAGCAGAGAAGTACTGACAATAGTGTTTCGCCTGTTGTACAGAGGGTCGCTGTGAGTCGGATACCAACTCAATGGCACCTAACAACAACAACAACTCTAACGGAGCATGGAAAACAGATGAAGGTCAGATTGAGGCCAGAGGCAGGGAGGATATTGAGAGGCTGAGGTGATTCAGCCCCCAAGGGGAACAGCTGGGCTGCAGCAAGGGTGGTGGCAAGGATGGAGGTATTTGGGGGGCTCAAAGACCCCACTGGGAACCAGACTGGACCAAGGGGCAGGGAGCAAGGGCAGGAGGGGCAGCCAGCCCTCCAGGTGAAACACAAGGACACAGGTGCCTTAATCAGCAGGACGCAGAGGCCTGGGGTACCTGCTTGAGACGGCAAGAGGGCAGCCAGCAGGGAGCCCAGGGCAGCCCAAGAAGGGCCCCGCCCCACGCCATCATCCTCAACACCTAGGCGGGACAACTTCCCGGGCACCCGTCTTACCTCCCACACAAGCTACACACAGCTCGGGTCCTGCCCCAGGCTCCATATTTCTTCAGCACAGCTGAAGGGACAACCCCCGCTAACTTCCCCTCTGTGGCTCCCCTGGAGTCTAAGCCACCACTGCCCCATTACAAATCTAAGAAATATGTGGATCCACACACACGAAAGAGAGCACAGTTAAACCAAAGTGACAGGCCAGCTTCCCCCACAGCAAAATACAGGGAGGCAGAGACGGCTGGGACGATCGGGCAGAGGCCTGCACAGAAACACATTCCGAGGCCTTGCATAACTTTTATGCAACATCCACTGAGCCGGTCAATAATTTAAGGGGGGGGGGGGAAATACGCACGTTGACATGGCAACCGTCACATCGCATTACTCGGGCTCCCATTTCCATGCAGATGTCTTCCTTAAAGAAAACCACTTCCCCAGATGCCCATGAACTGGACGCCTCTCTGCCACGGAGCAGGCAACATCTGGTTTGCAGCACATTTCCGTCGGCGTGGCTGTGTTTCTTGGGCGTTGAGCAATTCTGTTTTCATGAGCCCAAAATTTAGCTGGAGGAAGACCAGCAAAGGGAGAAGGGGGTTCCTAGATCTTGAGGTCTAGCTAACCCACAAGATGTTGGGGGCAAGAAGAATCCCACATCAAAGCCAGTCCGTTCTAGAGGTGTCTTAAAATTGCGGGGCTGGATTAAAGCAAGATCACTAAGGTTCACAGCTGGCGGGAAGTAAAGCCAGGTACTGTCAGACCGGCGGCCAGGTGCAGCGGTGAAGCCTACCACGTGCCTCCTAGAGGCAACTTCACTGCGCCCTTCAGGTCGAGGACCACAGGCTGTTCAGTGGGAATATTTTCCTTGCAGCACCCCTGATTTCCGAATCCCATGAGTCCCTTGGTAAGAACGACATGTCTTGTGGGATGCTATTCCCCTGTCTTTAAGCCCAACTCACAAAGCCGATGTGGTGGCGCACGCCTGTCGTCCCAGCATCTCAGGAGGCGGAGGCTGGAGGATCGCAGCCTCGAGGCCAGAGGCAGAGTGCATAACTTAGCAAGACCCTGTCTCAGGATAAAAAATTAAAAATGGGCTGGGGGTGCAGCCAAGTGGTAGAGCACTTGCAAAGTATGTGAGGTCCTGGGTTTAGCCTCCACATATAGCAAAATTAAATAAACCCAACTCACAGTAAGTGTCATAAATCAATGGGGAATGAAGAAGGAACTCCTAAACAATCGCCAGTATTTGTTCCAGAATGCACTCCTGGCACTGAGAACAGGTCCCCTTGCCGCTGGCTGCATGATCCAATGAAAACAGAAGTCTTGAGTGCTGCCTGCCCTAGGACACCAGCATCCATGGCCCCAAGGGCACCTCAGCTGCCCAGAGAAGCAAGGGTTTAAATGGGGGCCGAGTTTCCCACCAGAGCTCTTTCCCCTGAAAACCTCAGGACCTACCTGAGCGAAGCTCCCCCACTGTGGAAGGGGGCGATCTGTCACACAGGTAGATGTCCACCTTTGTGTTATCCACAAAGAGTGCACAGGCTGAATCAGAAAGATGCTGTGTCCCCAGGATCCCAGGAGGCCAAAGGTGAATCTGCTAAGCAGGGGTCCCTGAAGTGGGCTCAAGGAAAACCCTCACTCTGCATCCTCCGTGTTTCTGAATTCGTGGGGCCTCACACCTCCAAGCTAGAAAAATAGTACTTGGCCACAGGCTAAAACTCAGCCTCCGCTAGTGGGCTGGCTCCCACAGAGCTCCACCTGATTTGCTCAGAGCTTACTAGATCGACCGAAACCACTCATTTCTGGAGCCAAGTCAGCCTCATCCTGCTGGGCAGAACAGGGGTGGACTTCATCCATTAATCCTCCCTGCCTCCCTTCAAGGTCTACAGCAATGAACAGGAGCATCCCTGCCCGGTCCTATTCTATTGTTGGGTGCTGGCAAGTCAGATCTGACTCATAGCGACCCTAAGCACAACAGAACAAAACACTCCCCGATACTGTGCCTTACACGCGATCTTTTTATGTTTGAGCCCAATGTTGTAGCCACTGTGTTTCTTCTCATTTTGAGTTATGCCACAGCAGTAGAAGGACAAGTGTGGATCCTAATACAGAGGAGGAATAAATGACTGACAGATTACATGAAGCTCACCAGCAGAAACAAACCACCGCCCCATCATCCCCTTGCTAAAACACTCCTACCAGGCTCCAGCTGCCTGGCCTCAGGCCAGGTACTGAGCCTCTCCAAGGCCTCACGTCTCCTATGTAGGGGATACAAAAATATTTGTGTCTGTAAACGGAAGTAAGAAGGTACCACTGGTCCCCAAAAGCTCTGCCTGATTGTTCTAAATTCAGTCTGCAATTGCCTAGGCAATAGATTCCATGTTTTACACACCATGAAATCAGGGTTCCTGTTTTATTATGTTTTTAATTCATTTTAAATTTTAATTAGCATACAATATGAGTTTACGGCATTTTTTTACAATTATATCATGTACTTTACTCTTCTTCGTCCCTTTTGCTCCCTATTGCTCTCCCCCCGAAGTCCTGTTCTGTCCTCTAAATATATCCCTTTGTACTTTCAAATCTCTCATACGTATGTGTACATGTATATACGTACGTATGTATGTATACATGTATATATACACATATGTATGTATATATATATATACTTTTTCTTTTTAAAATAAGTGTAGAGTCCACGTCTGAGAGAGAATGTGTAGTATTTGTCTGAGTCTGGTTTATTTCGATTAATGTGATGATCTCCAGTTCTACCCATTTTTTTTTTTTTACAAACGACATCATTTCATTCTTCATGGCTGAATACAATTCCAGCCCGTACACACCCCATATGTCCATGCATCTGTGGACAGACACCCAGGCGGATTCCATACCATCTTGGCCATTGTGAACGGTGCCACAGTGAACCTGGAAGGGCAGGTATTTCTCTAACAGCTGGGATGAGATTCCTTTGGGTACATACCCAGGGGTGGTAGAACTATGGATTTCTCTGTTTTTAAAATTCAGGCTGAGGTTGGAGCTCAGTGGTAGGGTGCTTGCCTAGCACACACAAGACCCTGGGTTCGTCCCCAGCAACACACACACACACGCACGCACGCACACACACACCCATTAATAACTACCAACCTGCCTTTGTATCCGGGGGATCAACCAAAACCAGTATTTTATGCTGAGGTTCATCTGGATACAGACAGAGAAAGCAAACAGACGAAGTCTCCACTTTAACCTGCAAAAACAATGAAACGACCATGTTGTTCTTCCGTCACACTAAGCGCCCGGGAAATCACTGACCAATTACTTAGCACAGTGTGTGCCCCAAGAACCCTGTGGGAGGTTAATTTATCAGGATGCGGGCTACATGAAAATGAAACCCGAGCCACTCTGTGCTAGCCACGGGGGAATGTGGCAAAGGGTCCCTGTCTCCCTCCCAGGAAAGCTTCTCCTCCAGGGTCCCTTGTCCGACTGTCCAAGCACTGTCCAGATGCCCTCAGGGTCTCTCCTTTCTGTCTGCTTCCTGGCCTTCCAGATTCTCCAAACTGATCCTCCTTGGGCCTCAGGGTACAAAGGCAAACGGCACGCGCGCGCCGTGTCAGACCTGCACCTGTCATGGCGGCCTCCGCTATTGTCCCCAGGCCCTGGCAGCCACTCAGCACCAACAGCCCAGATCGGCCCCTTGGGCTGCCTGCTACCCTGGCTCAGATCCCTGCAGCCAGCCTCAGGAAATGCACACCTTGGCTGGGACCTTCAGGCTCAGCCCCGGCTCCATGTAGCCCTGGGGCAGAGGAGCTGAGTTTGGGCTGCCTGTTTTCTTATGTTGTTGTTGTTGGGTGCCGTCCAGTCCGTATCCAACTCATAGCAACCCTCATAGGGTTTTCAATGGCTGACTGTTTCAGGATTGCCTTGGAAGTGGATTGCCAGGCCCTTCTCCCATTTTTGCAGTGCTGGGAATTGAACTCAGGACCTCAGAGACTGCAGCACAGCACTCTGCCAACTGAGCTAAATGGTTTCTTATAGGAGAGAGAAACTGGTGTCTTTGACATTCCAATTATCCCTTCTCTTAAGCACCTTCACCCCAAGTCTTCTTTGTGGGCATCAGATCCTTTATTCTCAGCTTCCAAGGCAAGAGGTCAATACATTCCACTACCAAGACTGTTTTTGAAAACCAAAGAGAGTATAAGGAAATGGGGAAAGAATGTGCCACTTGAACTAGGCAATTAGGTTCTTGTAAAAGTTTTCAGCAGGCCTCTGCAGTTTCAGAGTCTCAGCAAATCCTGAGACCCGTAACCATCTTGGTCCCTCTCCATCTTTGGAGTCATTTTAACAGAGTCCTAAAGCTGGCCTCCTGCAGAGGTTAAGGGAAGCGTGGTCCCTCCACAAGACAGCTGTCAGAAGGCCATTAAACACCACACTTACAGAGCAGTTTCAACCTGGAAAGATGTTCATCATAGACAGCACTGTATTCAGAGAATGACCACATCGAAGCTTTTAAAAGGGTGCAAAAAGCTGGGCAGGGGGGCGCACACCTCAGATCCCAGCACTGGGAAAACTGAGGCAGGAACACGAGGAGTTTGAGGCCAGTCTGGCTACATAGCAAGGCCCCATTTCACAAATCAACAACAAAAACCATGCAAAAAAAAAAATGTTTGCAGTGGTTAACTGCTGCATTTTCTCTGCTTTTTCATAGTTCCCAGGTCTTATACAATACGTATATGCTGTTTGATAGCCAGAAAAATCAGAAATACTGTGTTTTAAATATGACAGGACAATTTCACTCTGGAAAAAGAATTAATTACAAAAAGACAAGACTTAGGACCTAAGTGATATGATATGACCTATGCTCAACCCACTTCCACATCTTTTCCTTTATTTTAAAAACCTCTGGATACAAAAAGCAACAGGTAAACCTGTTCAAAGCCATGAGGGGGGCTGTTCTAAGAAGGCTATGTCAGCAGGCTAAATGGCCAGACAAGGGTCCTGCCTCTAATCCACTGCTAGAATGGCAGGAAACCAGGCTACTGTGTTCACGAAACTAACTTACCTCTTTCTTTCTTTCCTTCTTTCTTTCTTTCTTTCTTTCTCTTTCCTTCCTTCCTTCCTTCTTTTTCTTTTCTTTTTTCTATCTATCTTTCTTTCTTTCAAAAGGAGAGAATCTAATACGTATTCAATCATTTCCACAATTGTATCATATCAAAATAACTTAATGTTAGTAACAATCTTGCTTTACGTTTTTGGTCATAGCCCTGGTTTTATTCACTCGCTGAGCATATCCTGAATCAGGAGGCTTTTTAAATAAAGGAATCCATAAATATGCGTGCAATCAAAGCAGATGGTGGAAACTGCATCCTGAAGAACTGAGGGTGCGTTCTTCTAGTTCATCACCCTCCTCCAGTCGCCTCTCATCCTCACCCTCCGTTCAGCCTGGCACCGCTCAGCCTCACCAGCCCCTCACCCGGACCAAGGGCTGGGGTTTAGCTCAGCAGGTAGAGTCTGCTCTGCACTCTCTGAAGGCCTGAGGTCGATCCCCAGCACCACAAAAAGGAGAGAAGGACCTGGCAGCCGGCTTCCGAAACAATCTGCCATTGAAAACCCTATGACTGGCAGAGAAGCACTGACATAGTGCCGCGCATGGCACAGTGTCAGGGAGGGTTTCCTTCTGTTGTACACAGGGTTGGATTCCATTCCATGTCACCTAACAACGCCTTGACCAAGCGCTTGCGCGCTTCTGCATTATCGCCGCTAGGGGGCGCTGACAGTGCAAGGACAGCAGCTTCCCTCTACAAAACAACCTGAAGCCCCCCACCGGAGGATTCTGTGCCCTGGACTTGACTGCGAACCCCCAACTCCAAAACCTCAAGGAAGCCACAGTTTATAACCGTACAAACCACTGTTCTCACTGCAACAACTTCACTACAGCGAAACAGGACCCCAATTCCTCCACCAGCTCTGCCCCCCAGATAGCAGTGACTTCTGGTTGTAGGCACCGAAAGTGAGATGTTTGTCCCTTTCCACAGATCAGCCTCAAATCTGAAGGCGGCCACTGACATGGGTCACATAATCTTTTTCCTTTCTGTAGGGAGGTGAAAAGGGGGTGGGATTTAGCTCAACTGGTAGAGCGCTGCTCTGCAGTCTCTGAGGTCCCGAGTTCGATTCCCAGCATCGCAAAAATGGGAGAAGGACATGGCAACCCAATCCCAAGGCAATCCCGAAACAACCTGCCATTGAAAACCCTATGAGGGTCGCTATGAGTCGGACACAACTCTACGGCACCTAACAACAACAACAGGGAGGTGAAAGTCTTAAAAGTAACTCAATTTTAAATTCCACCCACAACCTCGCCATCCCAAAGAATCAACAGTTTTCATTTCTCCCTGCTCCTCTATTCACAGTGCACAGAATCTTATCAATGCCAAGAATCATAATCAACATAACTTCACTCCAAATCACAAAATGTTATAACCAAATCAAACCTCAGAAGCCAAAGATGAACCGACACCCTCACTTTACAAATGGGAAAACTGAGGTCCAGCCAGGCATGAATATACCATCTCATCTAATCCACACATGCACACGACAAGTTAACTGCTGTTATTTCCCCAATTTTAGAGATGTAAATACCAAGACCAGAGAGGATAAGATACCTGTTCAAAGTCACACAGCTAATAAGTGGTTGTTGTTGTTGTTGTGTGCCATCGAGTCGTGGCCGACTCATAGCAACCCTCATAGGGTTTTCAATGGCTGATTGTTTTGGGATTGCCTTGGGAGTGGGTTGCCATGTCTTTCTCCCATTTTTGCGGTGCTGGGAATTGAACTCAGGACCTCAGAGACTGCAGTGCGGTGCTCTATCAACTGAGCTAAATCCCAGCCCTATTCTCCCAGGCTACCAAGCTCACTGCCTGTCATAACCAGACTGACACCCAGGATTCCAGAATCCCAATGGAGGGCTCCTTCTGCCTCCGGGTGGGATTATTTTAGTATTCTACTCTCTAAATTAGGTTTGGCAGAACTCTCTACCAAGGACGATCACACGAACCTGCTCCCCAGTGGGAAGGGAGAACATCTCTGCTGAGGTCCCAGCCCGTTTGCCAAGTGAAGCGTAGTAAGCCAGAGACGCTTCCTGGTACCGCCCAGGATCATCTTCCAGAATATCCACCGGGTAAGTGCCTGCAGGGAAAGAAGGCAAGACACAGCTTAGCTTTACTCTTTCACTGAAGAGAAAGGCATTGATTTCAAGATTTAAATATATATATTATATACATAATATATTATATATAGCCTGCAGCGGTAGCCCTGTGGCATCTGATCCTGTCAGATCTCGGAAGCTAAGCAGGGTCAGGCCTGGTTAGTACTTGGATGGGAGACCGCCTGGGAACACCAGAGCTGTAGGCTTGGGAGATGGACCTGGCAACCCCCTCCCAAAAATCAATCTGCCATTGCAAAACCCTATGAACAGCAGAGAAGCACTGAAAATAGTGTTTCCCCTGTTGTGCAGAGGGTCGCTGTGAGTTGGATACCGACTTGACAGCACCTAACAATATTATATATAATATATTATATATTATATGTAATATATATTATATGCAATATATTATATATAATTATATTATATAATATATATTTATTATATAATTATATATAATATATTATTACATATAGTATATTATATATTATATATTATTATATGTTAGATATATTTAGATATATGGTATATTATGTATTATATATTATGTATTATATTATATATAATATATTATATTATATATTATATATTATATTATATATTATATTATATAATAATATATATTATATTATATATTATATAATATATATATCTAAAAATTATGCTCACCGATTCCCTGTTAGACTGTTTCAGAAACTTCCATCCGAACACTCAAACTGCCAGATGATCTCCCAAATACTTTTTACCACAATCAGTAGTAAAATTAGAGACATTAGTCTCGGACTTTCCCATCGCCACGCCTTTGGGGGACAGTTATACCCCTGAATCATCACAGGGGTGGACGGAAGCCAATGCAGCTTGGAAGAAGGGATCAGTCACCCCCTCTGCAGTGACCAGAGGTGGCTGGCCGGCCTCTGACTTGCAAGTGCCCAAGAGAGGAGGCTCTGGCCC
Source organism: Pedetes capensis (assembly GCA_007922755.1). Lineage (NCBI taxonomy): Eukaryota > Metazoa > Chordata > Mammalia > Rodentia > Pedetidae > Pedetes > Pedetes capensis. The sequence goes on from VMDO01006553.1 coordinate 40,079, forward strand.
TGTTCTGTGGACCCCACCCCACCTGAGCCGTCTGCAGGGTTTGCATCCATGGATGCAACCAATCATGAATCAGAGATGTTGGGGGGAATCACACCTGCCCTTGACACACACTTCTTTCTTTATCATTACTCCCTGAATGACATAGACCTGCGTACGTAGCATTTACTCATGTTAGGTATTATCGGTTGTTTAGAGATTAACACAACTGGATGCTGTACGTAGGTCATACGCAAATATTCCACTCTGAATAAGGCATTTGAGTACGTGCACACTTTGGAATCCAGAGGGGACCCCACAGCAGTCCCCCATGGATGCCAAAGAACAACTCTAATTTCCTCCACCATTCAATTTCTAAAAGTATTTTGAGTGTAAAATTCACACACACACACAAAATGACTTACATACGCAAAGATACAAATATTTCAAATTGAAGATGTGAAGAACTAATAGGCCATGTAGGGGCAATGAGGGAATGAGTGACGAACTCTGGGCTCTCTGTCTAAAAGGGGTTGGGAGCCTCTGTGTAAATTAGATACTCTGCCAAAGGCGCACACTGCGGGGTGGGGAGGCGGGCATGCACCTGCACGTGCCCTCTCCAAACAAAAACCCGTATTCACAGGAAGCCCAGACTCCTCACTAAGATTGGCCAGGAAGCCCTCAGCAACTGATCAGGCCTGCAGCGCCCCACTCCCCACCGAGCCCTTTAATGCTCCACTCAGGGCCAGTCCCATCCCAGGGGATGTCCTGGCTCCTCAGCCAGGGACCACTTCCAACCTGACACAGGGCCCAAACTCAGCCTGCACCGCCTCTCCCCTACTGTGCCCATCTCTATTGGGGCTTGGCATCATGTAAGAGCCTCAGGTCTTCCCCTCAGGACCCCCAACTCCTACCCACCACTTACAATAACAGCAGCAGCTGACCCGTTCCGGCTCCCAGGTTGTCATTGCCCGGCAGCCCTCATCTCACTGAACCCTGCTGACCTCTGATCTACAGTGGGGTAAACTGAGACCTCACATGGATAAGGCTTGGTGGGTAAGAGGCGGCCCCGTGGGGCAATGACCCAGGTCTGTCCGATTTCAAAATCTGGGTCAAGCATTCAGATCATATCAGTGACCAGAGCAAAACCATGTTCTCCACCATTACAAGATCCACCTTCAGCTCCCAATGGGCGCCGGCACCCCCCGCAGCCCGGCTCCTCCCGCACCACCATCATCAACACCCACCTCAGACGCAGCCAGCATCCTGTGAGAATTCCTTAAACCCCAAAAGGCCAGGGTGAGGACTCTAGGGGCCATTGAGTCCTGGGTTCAAATCACACCTCCGCCTAGGACAGGCGTGACCGCTGGCTGGCTTTCTGTCCTGCAAGACCCCTAACTCACCCTTCCACTGTGTCCACCCCACCAACACTGGCTGCTGCTGGGGCTTTGGGAGCCCCCCACAGTGCTCCCTGCCTCCTGGGTCTGAGGCGAAGACCCCACGCCATGCATGCCCACGCAAGGCACCTGGTGAATTGGAGGCATTGTTCCACTGAGGGGTCTGCCGAAGCCGCTCTTCGCTTATGGCCGTGGTCCTGTGGCTTCCCACAGGTCTGCGGAAGGATGTGACTGCTCCAATACATCCAGAAACGCGTGCCAAGAGGGCTGCCTCCACCTTTGGGTGCCCGTGTCTGCCTCACGCATGCCCCATGGAAACCAACTTCAGCAGCTTCCTGTCTCTAAACACCCCCAGGAACGTCCACCTCAGGAGCAAAGAGCGGTGCCACTTTGATTGATTGATTGATTGATTGATTGATTGACTGATTGATTTTGTAGTACTGCGGGCTGAACCCAGGGCCTCGTGAATACTTTACAGGTGCTCTGCCACTAAGCTGCCCCCCAGCTCCTTGTCTAGGTTTTGTCTTGAGACAGGGGCTCACTAAGTTACGCAGGCCGCTTCTGGCCTCAAACCTGCGATCCTCCTGCCTCGGCCTCCTGAGTCTCTGGGATCACCGGCCTGCGCCACCACACCCAGCGCAACTTTGGTTTTTACTCTTCATTGCTGGCCCCGTATCGTGGGAAAGGTGACCGTCCACTCTGGACCATCGGTCCGCTGCGGGGAGGCTGTGGGGTGGATAGAAGGGCGGTACCAAGCAGCCCTGTGTAAAAGCTCTCTGTGGTCTCCTAGGAATTCCCTTCCTGTCCCGGGGGTAGGGCACCCTCCACGCACCCAGGGCCACCAGGCCAGAGGCCAGCTGCAATACATGGGGCAGGGCGCTCCTTCCTGCCCCGTGCAGGCTGCTGCGGTCAGCAGAAACCTGATGAATACTGGCTACGCCTTCCTTCCACACCAGGAACCACGTCCCCTGCCAGTGAGGGTCCCTTCCAAGGGCTCAGTGCCCAGTGCCCCCACACACCTGCCACCCCCCAGATCTCCAGTGCCTCACTGCCTCCAAGGGGTCACAGGGACGGGTCCCTGGGTGTCTTTGCAGAGCCCCAAGCTGCAAGAAGCTGAGGACAGGGCCCAGCCTGACCATCCTGCAGCCTGAAACCAGGGCTGGGCATGGCGGAAAAATGAATCCATCTTCCTGGGCCACAACAAACTGGAGAGGACCTTCGAGTTCACAAACAGCGTGTCACCCACACTCGGCCGGGGACCCCAGCACCCCACCCCAGGGAAGGAAAGCCACCAAGCTGAGTTTCGAGGGTACCCCTCAACTTGGGGCCCATGGCCCCCTAGCCTCTCCCTGTCAGACATTCCACCAGTCCCTTCCTACCCAGAGAAGGTTCGGGTTCACTTTTGGGGAAACGGAGAAAATGAAAACGAACTATCGGGGAGCAGCAAAGAGGGGACGAAGGCCCCTCCCCAACCAAGGAAGGAAGGCCCCCCTCCTTAGTCCCAGGAGGGCACCACTGGGCCCCCCAACCACGATCTCGCCTGGAGAAGTAAACAGTTGGGGGGCTTTCCGCACACACCCCACGGAGCTGGGTTCCCAGTGACAGAAGGCAGGCTCTGCGGGCTCCAGATGTGGAAAGCTAACAGGCTTTCATGGCTTCAACTGCACAGGAAATACTTTCCCAAAGCCAAAAGAATGTAATCTTTCAGTGCAATGTAAAATGCTTTTTATTAAAAAGACACATAGTTGAAATGATAATTCACTGCAGACCATGAAGAAATAGAAATGCCTCCACAAACCCTGAATTTGAGAATTCACTCGAAGTGTACGTTGGCGAAGTCACCCACAAAAATATAGAAATAAATAATCCTACATCTGAAAGCATTCTAGGGGAGATGTTTCAATTGTTCAGGATCACCGTAGCAAAGTTTGAGGTCTCAGGCAGCATCCACAGGACGATACACTCAGGATCACAACCTGTCACCCTTGGCCATCAGCTAAAACACTGCTGGGTCGGCCACTGCTGAAAGGTCTGATGTTCAAGGCCTTTGCCAGGACTTTTTGGTCCTTCTTATGTAAACAGCAATGCCAATTAATGAAAACCTTGAAAGAGATCACTGATCTGCACTTAACTGCAGACTATCATTTCAGAATATTCCCCAAACACTACTTCACCACAAAGATCAGAGAAATTCTTTCATTTTAGCAAAGCATAATTTTTCTCAGATGGGACTATTATTCTGAGAAACATGGAGAGAGATTTCAAACGTTACTAGCCCCATTCTTATGAACTTCGCCTTTGCTGAAAGTCACTACCTGGCAGTAACTCTGATACTACGTCACTGGAAAGGCTGGCTGTATTCACTTGAATTTTTTAGTAATGTAGTTTGCCATTCTTCAATTACAGTTAAGAATAATTGGGATAATATGGGAAAAATGTAAGGATACAAAACTAAAGCAATATGTAATTCTCATATTTTATAAACTAGCTAAGGGTAGATGTGGCTTGCACAAAATCTTCTGTGTTTTTCCTTTTCTGTACTTTTCATGTAGGTGGTCTTGTTTTGTCCTTTAGGAATCAATTTTCACCTAAAAAGAACTTATGTGTGTGTGTGTGTGTGTGTGTGTGTGTGTGTGTGTGTGTGTGTGTGTTACTGGGGGTTGAAACCAGGGCCTCGCGCTTGCATGCTCTGCAACTGTTGGACCACTGAGCTGCACCCCCAGCCTATTTTTTTACGTTTTGAGACAGGGTCTCACTAAGTTACACAGACTGCCTCTGGTCTCAAACTTGCAATCCTCCTGCCTCTGCCTCCCAAGCCACTGGGATTACAGGCATGCGCCACTGCACCTGGTGCCATCTAAAAAGAACTTATAGACGGGGTCCTTATTAGAGAAGAAATCTATGCAGGGCTGGCGTGGCAGCTCACGCCTGTCATCCCACAACTTGGGAGGTGGAGCCAGGAGATCGCAGACTCCTGGGCAGAGGCAACCTGGGAAACTCTGCAAGACTCCATCTCAAGATAAAAAATAAAAGGGAACCTGGAGGCAGCTTAATGGCTGAGCTGGGAGGGACTTAAGGAGGGGGAAGAGGGAAGGAGAGGGAGAGAGAAAGGAAGGAAGGAAAAAAGAGAAAGGAGAGAGAGAAAGAAAAAGGAAGGGAGGGAGAGAGGGGGGAACAGAAAGAGAGAGGAAGAAGAAGGAAGGGAGACAGAGGGAGAAAGAGAAAGAAAGAAAGGGAGAGAGAAAAAAGAAAGCAAGGAAGGGAGGGAGGGAGAGAGGGGGAGAGAGAGACAGATAGACAGACAGACAGAGAGAGAGAGAGAGAGAGAGAGAGAAAGGCAGGCAGACAGACAGACAGACATCTATCCAGGGCAGTTAAATGACTAATTCTGGGCTTGGCAGAGACCAACATGATGAATTTCTAACGAGAAGACAGGAAAGCACCAGAATATTCCAGAAGCATGGAGCAAAAAAGGCTGTGTGGATTCAGAACCCAAGTGCTCTTCACGCCATGAAAGCAGGACAGTCCCTAAAGAGAGGAGAGGTCCAAATGCCACTTCGCCACTCACAATTCAGAACCCTGAATTCTGCAAGTCGAGGCATGGATTCTCTCCCCACAGCCCAGGCCCCACAGCTGTGTCTCTCTGAGATATGCACTTCAAGAAAACTCAGTGCCCACAAACGCAGATTTCAGAGTTCCACCCGACCCTCCAAAGCATCCATCCCAGGATACTTTAAAACCAAGGGTTGCTTTGAACTGAAAA